>SADC01001026.1:0-76941 GCA_004194705.1 Ditylenchus dipsaci
ATCGAAACCATCACCTTATTGACTTTTTTGATTCATGTGACCAAGCAGAGGGTGGGATATGCTTAAGCGCGCCACAAACTATGACCAGCTGAGTTGCTCATTCAGTCCCAGTGACGAATGTTGCCCAAAGCACGAAGAGAAGCATTGAGAAACTTGATTGAAGTCGATGCAGGAACGGAACAATGTGGGACCCACCTAAATTAGCGATTTCAGGTCATAACCACTGTTCCCAGAAACATAATTACCCCTGAGTCAATAACAAGTTCAATGTTTTTGCACCATCATCTGTCAAGTAGGAGAGAGCCCAGATAGAATCCACCACAATGTTCGCGTCCTGATGATGAAATGAGATACGAAATAGCTGAAGCAGAGTTTGAATGAACGGACTCAGAAATCGAAGGGTTTCTGCTGCGGCAAATATTGACTAGCACCCAAGACATTGCGCAAAAAATTCCACTGGAGTTGAAGGAGAGACGTAATTAAGAGCGATGGCAAGACACCCAGATTTAGGCAATAGTCACGAAAGGTGAGGACCATTCCTGAAAACGAGAGTTTAGACGAGAGACTGCTCTGACATCAAACGAAAAATACCGATAATATTTCCCAGAGCCCAAACAGCCTGCTCACTCACTTCATGCGAAGGCGACTTCAGTAGCTCAATAAACAGAGGGACGGCTCCAGCACCAACCACAGCAAGAGTTTGTTCGCTGGTCCCGCTAGCCATGCTAAAAACATTGACTGAATGAGAACCAATAAGGCTGAAGAACAAACTTGGTGAGAGCCCAAGCAGCTTCCAATGCAACTTCGGACTAAATACGCAAATTGATTGAAGAAGAGAAATAAAAGCACTTATAACTTACTCAGAAGACTCGAGACAACGGACCAAAATCGGAAGCATCCCAGCAGCGATAAGACCATCCATAGGCGGACTTCGACCACTAGACAGGAGCTTGCGAACATCAACGACTGCTTTGAACTGAACCTCCGGGTCACTACTCTGAGCACGAAGCACAAGATCGCTCGGAGAATTATTTTCACCCACAACATGCGATTCCTGCAACAAGTCCCTGAAAAAAATACACTGGTAAGGACATGAGACGAAACATCGAACACCTACTCATCCAGCATAATGTTTCTCTTTTTGGCCATCACATCATCTCGTTTTTCCTTTCGAAGCATTACGACTTGATCCACGCGGTTCTTGCGAAGCGTTTCGGCGTCTTTGCCAGCATTTTTGTATTGACGTTGCATAGCTCACTGAAAAAACGGATTTGGGCATTGAGAAAAACTATCACGGAGCTCATATTGATTTAGGGTAGGTTTATGCGTGATAGCTGTTTCAGGAGTGCCCTATTTTGGACGAAATGAGCGATTTAAAATGATTTTTTTTAAAGGGGCATGCCCGTGCGTTTCAAAAAGTTAAGGCGGGGGGGACCAGCAATTTTTTTTGAATCGTTCTATTTTTCACTCGTTTTGCGTCGAACCTAATATTAATGACCCTATACTACTATTAAAAACTGGGCAGAAAACTTAAAAAATCTGAATGCGTATGCATGTGAAACTTGATCGTGGAAGAAAAAAGTGCTGGTCCCCGCCTTTTCTCCGTGTCGGGCACGGGCATGCCTCTTTAAAATTGTCAAAAACTGGACCTCCTCTTTTTTCGGTACTTCTGACCATAAACGATATCGGAACGGGGACTAAAGAGTCGCACATTACCATAAACCACTGATCACCAAAGTTGCTTTGTACCGCCTCAAACCAACTTAATATCCCAGACCACCACAGATCCAGAATTTTTTTTCTATAATTACCTTTAATTTTTTCAGACTGCAAAAACTAGCTGGTAATCATTATCAATGGGTGGTGCCGACGATTCCAATGAGTTTAAGAATTTTTTAATGGTGGATAATATGCTACGTCAAACAGGGTATGTGAATTTTTTTTCGTGCAAGCTCAAATGTGCCACTTAGAATTTAATTATATTACTTCCAAAGTCGCCAACCCAGATGAACAGGCCAATTAAAAATTAATTATTACTTTTAACCCATGCTTTTTAGAATTGTATCACTTTTTTGGCAACCTAGGGTATGGCTAGCGATAAACTCATTTTAAAGTTCCGTTTTAGATTTTAGCTGGGGTTGATGGACACAAGGTTGTGGACACATCTGCGATCGATTTTATCTATAGAATGATAGTATGATCGGAGTGGCACATTAATGAGCTGTAAATCTGGTACTCTACTTTTTTCTGAGGGGCGTCTTAAAATTTTCGACAATTGCAAACGGCCATAACTTTTTATAGAAGTTCGATTTCGACGATGGATTTTTGTCGATTATGCTTTTAGTTTAGTATATTTAGTGTCACCAACACTGTTTTAGCTCGTTCCCGCAATAGTTTGAGCTTAGGTCCGTGGATAACCCATGGATAAGCAGGGCGTTAAATCACTAAGTACCAATTAAAAATACCGTATTACCTCTAATAACTCCCCCCTCAACTTTGAGAACCTATATCTCAGCCCAGAGTAAAATTTTTGCAAAGCTGTTTAATGCGTTTTCTTAACTCCCACGAGCTCTACCGATTTCGCTTTTTCGATTTTAAATTTAAATCACCCAAAAATCTCGAGATCGACCTCTAATTTTTCCGATTTTTGGGCATCCAAAAAATAACCTCTCCCGGGGAGCTATTAGAGGAAATATGGTAGTGTTTTTTTAAAAAGTAAGTTTCAAACAAATTCATAATCGGAATCGTTCAACTTGGATTTACATATAGTTATGGCTGTGTGAAATCGTCGGAAATTCTTGAGACATTGGTGTACATCTGACATTATCAAGATATTTTGGCTAAATTAAACCTGACCCCCACACCTCAGTTAAACCTGACCCCCACACAGTAAATCAGCTTGGGGACTAAGGCAAAAATTAAAATTTAAAAAAATTTTAAATTTTGCCTTGGTCCCCCAAGCTGATTTACTGTGTGGGGGTCAGGTTTAACTTAGGTGTGGGGTCAGGTTTAACTGCTCCGATATTTTTAGCACAGGGAGCGAGAGGGTGTCTACCAATTATGTCGACAGATTTTTGTTAATTGCATTATTGCTTCTCTTCTGGTAAGAGACCGTCTTCGGCTAAATACCGTATACCCCCAGCACTCAAAACTGGTATACCCCAACACTTTTCGGAAATAAAAGTTTTCGTCGAAATGTTGTTTCGAATCAGATCATTTGTGCAGATATTACTGCAGAATATTGCTGTTTTGGGGAAAAATAATTTTCGTTCCTTGTACAACTTACAGTGTGAATTTTCCATGTAAATTTTATTGCACAAAGGTGCTTAGGGTATACCAGTTTTGAGTGCTGGGGTGTAACAGTTTTGAGTGCTGGGGGTATACCAGTTTTGAGTGCTGAAGGTATACCAGTTTTGTACCGAGTCTTTGATAATCTCCGCATCTGCATTCAAGGCATTTTAGCTACGTGCTAGTCCTACAGCTCTTGCTATATGGCTGGTACCGAGAAATTCCTCCTTTCAATAATCCTGTTTTCGTCTCTCAAGAAAGCTCATCCAGAGAAGTGTCTCAGTCTACGAAATCAGTAATTCTTCTTGTCTGAAAAAATCCTGTTATGCTAATTGTCGGTATTCAATGTGAAGAACAAGAACATGTAATAAATCTAATTGTCTTCTGTGTGTGCTACTTCACTTGGTGATTACCTCACTAAAACTCTGATATGCTATTAAACGTGATAATTAGGGTTAGTCATGGTAGTGGAGTTCACCGCATAGTAGTCCAGTGAACAAGGGTTATGGTAGTATGACTCCTAAAATCGCTTTGTATGTAAAAATTCACATTCTTGAGCCTATCCTGAAGTCTTATTTTTCGAAGAGAGGTATGATTTCTGATGTCGGAAATCGGCAGCCAGATCCTAACTTTTTATTTATTTTTGTTTAACTATTATAAAGTTTTTTAGAAAGGACCTTGAGAGTCGACAAAGTCACTTCACAAAACGAAAAAATTTGGATAGGTAACTGCGACGTGCGACTTTCATATCTCCATTGTAAGCATACAGCGGACACCGACCTATCCTACTTTCATGGTTTTGACTGAGAGAACAAAATAAGATAAAGGTTAAATGTCTCATTTGGTAGGTTATCGTCTATACCCGGGCATTTGGATGTGATACATTCATTCAGCTGGTTTTCTCCACATAGCCGGCGGCTTTATTGAAAATGCCATGTAATACTGCCATATACTACGTCAGTGAGATGTTCCAAATCATAACTTTTTTAAAACACTATTACTTTGCGGGTAGGGATAAAGAAATAGAGCCGAACAACCAAGTTATTGTCTTTTGAAAATTTTCATTATTTTTTATGGAGCTTTGAACAGCAACCAGACATGATTTTGTAGCAACAAACATATAACGTGCTTCGAAAAATATTTTTTTTTGTGAATTATCGATAATATATGTCCGACAGAAAAAAGCAATACGAGGCAGAAACGTGACTCACTATTCTGCCTGGAGCAAAAAATTGACTCCCGTTTCTGCCTCGTTTTGCGACGCAACCAACTCGCCAACGCCATAACTCGCCAACGCAAAAAACTTGCCAATCCAAAAACTCGCCAACGTCAGATCTCGCCAATGGCAAAACTCGCCAATAGCATATCTCGCCAACGCAGGAACTCGCCAACAAAAAAGGCCCCCTATAGCCGGTTCCAAGGAGGCAGTTAAATTGAATTTTCGTTGGCTAGATTTTCTGTTGGAGAGTTTTCGCGTTGGCGAGTTCTGACATTAGCGAGAGTCTTTTGCGTTGTTGAGTTTTTTGTTGGCGAGTTGGTTGAGTACCCTCGTTTTGTGTGAGAGATATCAAAACAGGTCAGAAAGGTGCGTACTTTTTTCGCCCGAGCACAACCCTAAAACATCCTGCAAAAAAATATAATAACTTCAGCACATAAATAAATGATTGTAAGCTCCTTGTATGCTCCCAACCATTGTGTGTCGACCCTGTTTTTAAGCAAAACAAAAGGTAGTTTAGCTGCAGCCATTGAAACAATAAACAAACAAAAAATTATTTATTCACAAGAGTGAATCTTCCGCAAGTAAAGACAGCCTTAGAGGCATAATCACCAACACCTGCATTGCCTCTTTCTCTGGTTTCATCAAGCCCATGTTTATTTACACACTTTGTGTACAGTTTCTTTTTGGCCTGAGATGTAATGGCGGTGTATGATGATTAACCACCCAAATATGCACTCACCGCTGTTCTAGCCAAGAAGTGACTCAAATAAAAAACTTTTTTGGTCAGGGTGTGTGTCTTTGACTTGTTTTCTAAAATTATCTGTATGTGTGTGTCAGATCCAGTAAATAAGCGTCTTGAACTCAGCTTTTGGTTTTTTATATCATGGAAGTAGTATCGATTTTTTATACATTTTTATCAGAATTAAAAAGCTTTCAAAGCGCTGCTAAATTTTTGCTGTCACCTAAATTTGAGGCTTGTTGCTAGACCAAAAATATATTTGAGGTGTAGAATTTTAGATCTACAAACATAAAATTTTTTGGTTTTTGGATCAAAATCTGCATTCGAAAATTCAAATAATTGAACCTTTTTTGTCCTGGTGTTCGGTGTTTCTGTGACTAATTTTTATCGTCAGATTTACTCCACTCTTTTTTATGAAGTACAGACTAATCCATTATGATTTAGAAAACAGTGAGAAAAATTAGTTTTTCACGGAATTTTTTTTTTCATGTAAATCTGTTATTTTCTAACTTCTGCTAATTATTTTGAGCCAGTTGATACCTTATTAGAAACTGGAAAAGCAGGGCTATATGTGGTCTGAAAATTAAATATCGATAAGAAAAACACTGATAATAAAAAAATCGAAAAATATGCCCGGAAAATTCAAATATTTGTCGGTAAAAGGCTTGATTTAGCTGGGACATTAAACTTTTTTGGCTGTATTTTGTGTAGATATTTGTCTTTCTAGCAACTATCTCTATTCAAGCTAGACACTATATCTTCAACAGCAAAATGAAGTAGGAGGGTAGAGAAGTCGTGCATTATTATGTCCACATACATTAGGGCCATATTGTTTACCTTCCTCTCCTTGCAGATCTGCTGGGCCTGGATTGATGGAATATTACTGCCTTCTCCCTTGCTCTAGAGGAAATAGCAATATGTGGGTGATTGAGGTGCTGCTCTAAGTGTTTGTTCCTTACATTCTATCTCTCGCTCTGAGCTTATGTTTTCGCGCTTTTTCCTATCAAAAGAATGTTTTTTTGATTGTTTAGAATGTGTTTTGTAAGGGAAGCGGGTTTATTTTTGCGTTTGTTTGTAAAAAAGTTTGTATATGTGTTGAATTCAAATAATGTAATTGCGTTTATAAAAAAAACAACAAATACAGCGCGGTATACATGCAATTAAGACTGGGACCAACAATTTATTTCTCTCATGACCGTTTTCTATATGCGTTATACCTGATCCGACGAATGTTTTCTGTCTACTTTTTAAAACTAGAATAGGGTCATAAATATCAGATTTGTCATGAAACGAGTGTAAACAAGGACGATATTTGAAAGACTACTGTTCGCCGCCTTAATCGGCGGTGTAACGCGCTGGTATGCCCCTTTAAAGGGCGTACCAGCGTGTTTCAAAGATTTAAGGTGGGGATCTGCAAATATTTTTGAATCATCCTACTTCTTGCTTTCCTACTTCGCGTCAAATCTGATATTGATGACCTTATACTACTTTTATAAACTAGACAGGAAATTTAAAACATCTAAATGAGAACGCGTGTAAAAAAATTGCGGAAAAAAAATAAACCAAGAAGAAAAATTTGGTCGCGACTCCTTATTTAATTCCCGTTCACAATAGGAATATACTTACACCCAAACTCTCTGTGTGAACCCTCAAGTCACTTACTCGTTTTCCGTATTTTTCAGTGAATGCAAATGAATCCCAAATGAGCTATCACTAATAGATGGACTGCCTGAATGAAAGGATCCATTAATAAATTGGTTGAAAATTCACTATGTAAATTTCTTATTTGTGTGTTCATTATTTTACTTGTGTAGGACTTCGAATGTCAATTTAGTTAAAAACTCAAATGTTGATATATATCTGGGATTCCCAGATCCCAATTTGGTAGGTGAGAACCACTAAAATCTTTGAAAATAGTGACGCTACTACTCTATGAGGATCCTCGTTTAAAAAAAATGCTTGGTCCTCCTCTTGTTTTTTTCACCATTTTTTAATTTTTTTTTTCGAAAAATGGAGTGATGGACATAAGAAAGCGAGCAAAAATGCACAAAATAAACACAAATTGAAAATATTTAAAAATGTTGAAACGAAAGAATTGAAAAAGGGCGAAAAAACCACATGTGGGACCAAGCATTTTTTTTCCGGGACTCCTATATAGTTATAGGCGTACGCAGAATCGCAAAAATTTCCTGATAGATTGGCTAAAATTGCTAAAAGGGCTGAAAAAATCCTGCCGGGAAAGGTTCAAGGACCTTATGTACTTTGGGGGGGGGGGGGGGGGTTGGTCCACCGATTTTTTCACCTCGGTTTTTTCTTCAATTTTTACATGTTGATTCTAATAATCATAATAATTATGTTAACCGTCTCTTAGTGACCATAGAAAATATGTTGATTAAAGTGATCATGGTCAATTAAATCACCATAATTAACTTGATCACTATATAAAACGTAAAAATTTTGGTGAAAAAATCGGTGCCCCCCCCCCCCCCCCCCAAAGTACATAAGGTCCGGGTTCATCCTTATTAAAAAATCCTGACGGGTGGGGGGCCATAGCCCGGCTAGCCCCACCCCAGGTACGCTAATGCATATACCGCATTTTTTCCTCTAATAAGCGCGCATGCTCTAATAAGCGCGCACCCCCTACTTTGAAGGCCTATATCTCAGCTCAAATAAATTTTTCTCCAAATCTGTTGAATGCATTTACTTAACTCCCACGAGCTCTACCCATTCCACTTTTTAGATTTTGGTTGAGACCCGAAATTTTCGAGATTGACCCAAAATTTTTGAGATTTTCGGGGGTTTGAAAAATAAGCGCGCATGCGCGCTTATTAGAGGAAATACGGTAGTAGTAGGCTTAAAATAGTCATACCGTACTTTCTCTATTGACACTTCATGTTTTTCCCTTTCACACCCCTCACTGAAGAGTCTTCACTTATTTTTCAGGACGTGTATCTCAGCCTAGATTTATTGCATTTGCTCAAATACCACAAACTTACCGTTCATTCTTTTCCAACGGTTTCATATATGACGTCACCTCAAAATGAAAAAAGTGACATAACATTGAGAAACTGTGTGTCTTATTTTAGAGCATATAGTCATTTTAGTAACGACTGGTGAAACCGGAACTCCTTTAACGTATTGGACTGATAGCTAAATTAAACCGAGCAAAAACCAATTTAAAACATTTTTTTTGTTCGAACACGATTATAATCGTGTTTATATAACTCCATACGTGTACAAAAATTCCTGTCTATTTGCTACAGTCGGGAGTTTTTGGGCGATTCGAGTAATTTGGGCTAGCTCTACAAGAACACACGCATAAATAATATTCATCGAAATTTCACTAGGATGCTGTAAGAGCCCATCCCCTATCATTATTTTCTTCTAACAGTATTATACATAAAAGAAAGCTGTTTAAATTCTGACCTAATAAGATTGCGATCAAAACAGCAGTTTGATATTAGAAAATTTAAGTAAAAGAGCTTTGAATATGCCTGGCGCTTAAATTTTGAGTTAACAATCAAAAATTTAGGGCCGGGCATATTCAAAGCTGTTTTACCGTATGACCCAAGAATTCGGCACGCTTTGTTTTGCCTGTAACTTTTCATATTTCGGTTATTTTTTTAGCAATCTACTTTTCGTTCGAAAGCTGAGATTTTCGGGAAACGGAATGACACCTGACTTGCATAACATTGTTCGTTTAACCACAACGAAAAACACTTAAGAAAATCACCAATTTTTCACAGGAAAGTTCAACTTTACTGAACATTCGCATATGATCTCTTCACACTTCTTTCGTCAACTTCGATGCATTTTTCTAGTGGTCAGTGATAGCTATAAGACACCAAGGAATTGTAGGGCCGTGTTTGGATAACAATGTTATGGGTGCTTCGAGAGGGCGGGGTCTCCAAGAATAATTTTTTCACGCAGTTCAAGGCTGGCCAGATTTCGGAGACCTGATCTTTATGCAGGATGGACCTCCTCCTCATTACTCCGTCAATCCGCTTTTGTGGCTCAACGGTGATTTTGAAGGACGCAGGATAGCTAGTGGCATACCGAATTTCCCGTGGTCAACATGTTCACCTTACCCAACGCCATGTGATTTCTTTCTGGGGCTTCATCAACTTCAAAATCTACCGCACTTAGCCGAAGAGTTTGAGTGACCTTCCATCGTAGATTCAACAACATTTGAGAAATTGCCGCAAGAGATGATTAACCGCTTAATAAATGTTTATCGCCGACGACTGGGAAAGTACATCGTAGTAGGTGAAAGAAGTGTGGAGCGATCATATGCGAATGTTCAGTAAAGTTGAACTTTCCTGTGAAAAATTGGTGATTTTCTTAAGTGTTTTTCGTTGTGGTTAAACGAACAATGTTATGCAAGTCAGGTGTCATTCCGTTTCCCGAAAATCTCAGCTTTCGAACGAAAAATAGATTGCTAAAAAAATAACCGAAATATGAAAAGTTACAGGCAAAACAATGCGTGCCAAAATCTGGGTCATACAGTACTCAAATTTTCTAAGCTCAAATTGTTTTACCCCTCCGGCCATTTTCTAATATCAAACTGCTCTTTTGATCACCTTCTTGGGAGCAGGACGTTTCACTACCAGGACGGTTCACTACCGGGCCGTTTCACTACGGGGACATTTTATATTCAAACTTCTACCGTTGAGTCCTGATGGAAAGGAAATAGAGAGATTGAACCAACAAGAGAGAGAGAGAAGCACACGACTAGCTTTATTCTTTATTCCACTAACGACTGATCTGAACACATACGTTCAGATCCTTATATACTGTTTACAGTGATAAATCGTCGTGAGACAATAGACGATTTATACGACAACACAACACCTCCCCCTTTAGATAGAGCGGGGAAGGGCACAGGAGATTTTATTGATAGGGCTGTTCTTTCTTGTAGCACTTCTTTCCATCCAGCTGGAGCATTGTTCTTGGCGCTCTTTTTCTGGAAGATCGGCGCAGCGGAGGAAGAGGAGAAGTTATCACCGGCATTTGAACAGGAGATTGAGCCACTGGCGACAAAGGAGGAGACTCGGCCACAGACAGCTGATCAGGAGAGGCGGACTGGAGACTGTTCTTCGATTCCATTCCATCGCTGTTCTTGAGGAAGAGCAGCAGCCACTTGACTTTCGAACACTTGGCAGATTGAAGCATTCCAATAGAATATCGGCTGGCAATTCATCTTCATCTGGTAAGAAACTTGGGCGTAGGTGATTGACGTGAAATCTCGGATTCTTCCAGACGGCATTTGCACTGCATAGACCACACCTCGGCAATTGATGATAGTCCCTTGACCCATTGACGGCTGATGACAAGATAGCAGAGAACTGAATCACCCACATTGAACTGGCGTTTCTTGGCTCCATTGCGACGATTGAATTTTGCTTCCATTTCGTTCATTTCGGACAGATTGTTCATCTGAAGACGGCAAGAGAGATCCAATTAGCCCGCAGTTTTCGGCCTTAGGAAAGCTTCAGCAGGAGACACACCATTCGGAGCTGATGAACAAGGCGTTGTTCGATAGCTGAGCAAGAAGAGCTCAATTGCTTCAGCAGGTTCCCTCCTTCTTTCAGTTTGAAAAGTGCATTCTTGAAGGTGGCAACGAATCTTCCGCTTGACCATTAGACTGAGGATGATAGGCAGGCGAAAAGAGCTGTTCCACACCATTTTGATTTGCAGAACTGGCGGAAGACGTTGCTGCTGAACTGAGTTCCATTGTCGCTGACGGAGAGTTTCCGGCAGACAGGACCATGACGGACAAAGAGGCTTTTCAGCTTGCTGACCACGGCGTCTGCAGAAGTCGATTGCATTGGGAAGACTTCAGGATATTTGGAATAGCTGTCCACCACAATGAGAAAACGATTGACTGTTGATTGGCCCAGCAAAGTCGAGATGGATTCTTTGCCACGGCTTTGTTGATTGAGGCCAGGAATGTAGCTGATGTTTGGTCGGCAGATTGGCAGCGAGAGCACATGGCGAGCATTTCTTGACCATATCTTCTATCTGGGATTCCATTTGAGGCCAATAGCAGTAGGAACGAGCCAATTGTTTCATTCGGCAGATTCCTGGATGACCCTGATGGAGCAGTTGAAGCACTGATTTCTGATTGCTGACTGGAATCACCACTCTTTCTTTGAACATTAGCACACTGCTGACAATAGAGAGAAAAGAACGCTGATGAGAGAATAGCACCACTTTCTAATAATCTATTTTTGTGGGAAAATGTCAGAAAATAACTTTTTAAGCATATAAAAATTACTTAGGAGTCATTTAAACACTGTTTTTATAAAGTGAAAAAATGCGCGGGTATAAAAGTACGTCCTCCCTTTAAATTAGGGAAATTGAATTCGAAGCAGACTTTTTAGACAAGAAGTATCCATAGAAATTATAACAAACAATCTTATGAACATTTAGTGCATAAAATTGAGCATATTTTTGTCAATGTTATTAAAAAATGAAAAATAATTTGAATTTCATTAAAACAGAACGCCAAGCCCGATTGGTCATTTGACGTGTTTGACACCGTGCCCCCTCAAATAACCCCCCACCAAATAACCCGGGTTACTTCAGGGCGGTTATTTGAGGGGGGTTATTTGGGGTATGTTTTCAGGGTATATTTTGTCTGAAGGGAAGTCATGTTATTTCGATATTTTGACGTTTTTTTCGTCCCTTATCCACCTGGAAGGTAAATAAGTAGGTATCTACCCTGAAGCCCGGTATCAAATTAATGGATTACTCTTTCACTCTCACTCTGACTCTCACTCTCGTGTACTCTCATGTCTCACTTTCGTGTTTCCAACAGGAAAAAATCGCCTTCAGTCTTACTTTACTCTCACTTTCAGTGTACCCAATGAGTTTTTTTACCTTCATGTTCAGTGAAAATTTTGCAGGAATTGAAATTTTTAGTCTAACCAACCAAACCAAGTGGTCATCCACTTGCTTTGGAGAGAATTTTTTTTTACTTTTTTCAGGTTTGAAAACTAGTCTTCTCGACTAATTCAGGCATGCTGAAGATGGTTTGATAATGGTAAAACTCCGTTTTCTCCGGTATTTTTTGAGCATTGGGACATAATTGGTTTTACCAAAACTCGATTTTGTCAAAACTCAAAAAATACCCGAGAAGACGGCGTTTTACCATTATCAAACCATCTTCAGCATACACGAATTAGTCAAGATAAATGGTTTTGGAGCATGAAGACGTAAATTTTTCTGATCCAAGTGGACGACCACTTGGTTTGGTTGTACCCAACTAGTCGTAAACAGGTTGGGGAACTCAAGCAGTGTAGTGGTACCCGGGTAGTAATATTTTGGTCTTGTAATGAGATTTTTAAATTTAATTTTTTTTTATGAATCCAACTTCAGTATATACTGGGTAATTCATGCACCAACAAAACCAAGTGGTCGTCCACTTGGAGCAAAAAAACCTTTTTACCGTTTTCATCTTCCAAAACCTGTTTTCTGGACTAATTCGGGCACGCTGAAGATGGTTTGATTATTCAGGGGGGGGGGGGTTATTTGGTGGGGGGTTATTTGAGGGGTCATGTCGTCAGCACAGAGAAATAATTAAGATTTATTTGCATTTTTTTACCAACTTTAGCAATACACTTTTTAGCTTCGTTTTGAACTGAAAAATCTCAAGATCGACCTAAAAAGCTGTGTGGTTGATCAATAAAATTCAGAACTCTTGTTTATTAATTGAAACAAATCTACATCATAACACTTCAATACATACCACCCTCTTGTCACCCTTACGCTTCCTCCTGGCGGACCTACCCACTTTCCCAGCACTCCACTTAATCCCCTGTAACCTCTATCAACCTCCTGCCACCTCTACCCACTCTAATGGCACTCCTGGCAACTATCCTAGCATACCTAACCACTCTCCCGGCACTCCTACATACTCCTCTAACATTTTACTGGCACTCCTGCCTGTTCTTCTGGCACCCCTATCTACTCTAGTGGCACACCTACCACCTACCTACACATACCTACATGCTGGCACAACCAGCCACTCTCCTGGCACGAACACCCCCCACCATTATATTGGCACATAATACTTTATAAAGACAGAAATTTCGAAAATACAAAACTACTGCCTAAAATACTTGTACTCAGACTCGTGCTCAGCACGAAAAAACTATCCTAAAAGTGTCTCATGGGAATAATGAAAAATATTTGATCTGATACTTGAACTCGGCTGACATCAGACTGAGCCTTTCAAAATCATTTTGTTGACAACTCACACTTTTGACAATTCAGCTTTTTTAAATTCTAAATTACAAAATTCATCTTGAGACGATTCATTCAAATCATCATTCAAATTTTTGTTAGCTCATTCTAACCAGGATTTATTCTGGGTGGGGCTGTCCGCGCAAATGGTTAATTCGCCAACTTTATGTCACTAAATGACAGTTTCACCCGAATGGGCTGAAATTAAAAGTTACTAAAATCTGAAAATAGACTACATTTTTTCAGCCTAAAATTTATGGTGAAACCGATCTGTTGACCAAAATTTTGATTTCACCCACCGAAACCCAAAAACAAGGAGGTACCACTTGTTCAGGCGAATATCCATACATATGACCCGGAAATTTTTTTATGTCAGAATCGAAAACCAACCGCCATATCATACGTAGAATTGTGCGGCAAATCGAGTTGATACGACTAAAACTACGAATTCACCCACCCAAACCCCGAAACCGGGGGGGTATCCTAGGGTCAGGTGGATATCCACCTGGATGGCCTGAAAAATAAAGTCAAGTCAAATTTTTTAAACAAACCACGATATCATACGTAAAATTGTGTAAGGAATTGGTTTGATAAGACCGAATTCGAGATTTCCCCTCTTGAAGGCTGAAACCTGGCGGGTACGAGCTGGCCAGGGGGTAGCCAAAAAAAAATTAGTCGAATCGAATAATAAACCATGTTATCGTATGTAAAATCGCGTTAAAAATTTGATTTGTTATAACCAAATTTCGATTTTACTTACGCAAAGGTCGATAGCAAGGGTAGGTACTAAATGATCTACCTGGATATGCACATGGATGGGCTGAACAATAAAAATTCCGTTGAAATCTAAAAAATCAATTATTTGAAAGTGAAATCGTGTGAAAAATTAAATTTGTCAATACTATATTTGCATTTTTGCCATTAAATCTCAAAACGGTTGATGTTTTCTAGGTTAAGGCACACATCCACTTGGTTGGCCTTAAAACCCTTGATTTTTAGGATTTAGTAGGCAAAATAGAAATTTGGTCAAACAAGACTTCTGACACGATTTCACGTGTGATAGAATACTTTGTATTTGATTTGAAAAAAAACTTTTTCAGGCTATCCAGGTGGATATCCACCTGACCAGGTGGTGCCCACCCAGGTTTCTTCCTTGAGGTGGGGAAAATCTAAAATATGGTCTTATCAAACACAATTCCTAGCACGATTTTGCGTATGCCACCATGGATCGTTTTTGATCAAGACCATCTTTTGATTTTGAGTCCATCTAGGTCAATATTAACCTGGGTTCTAGTGCAGAATCCGTTGGGAAAATTTTCCTTCGTCCCCCTGTTGTTTTTATTGTGAAACAACTTGGTCTCCCCTGTCCATCATGGTTATGTTAATACAGTGATTATGGTAATTATAGTTAACATGATCACCTTGACCATGAACACCTTCAAAACAACAGGACCAAGTTGTTTTCAATAAAAAACAACAGGGGAACCAAGGCAAATTTTGGCAACGGCTTCTGCACTAAGGCCACCAAAATGCACTATCCACCTGTCCCGAGGGGTACCCTCCCCAGGTTACGGGTTCGGGTAAGTGAAATAAGAGTTTAGGTCTCATCAAACCCAATTCACCACACTATTTCCCATATCATGAGATATTTTTGTTTAATTCATTTTTTTTTAAATTTTCAAGAGTGAAAAAAAATACATCGCAAAAGATATGTATGGGTGCTTGTAAGTAAGAATATACAACAAGACGAATCTAAATACTGATGAATTGTCAATAATTACAATATTGTTATGACACGATTATCAAAAATTTGAATAAAAAAAAGCCGAATTGTCAAAAGTCTGAGTTTTCAAAAGTCTGAGTCGTCAACAAAATGAATTTTGAAAGGCTCAGTCTGATGTCAGCCCTTGAACTCAAGCTGAGCGACACTTCTCGTGTCGAGACAAATGCCATTTTTGAAATTTGAGAGTGAGAAACGAATCCGTGTCAGTGTTTCCAAAAAGCAGAAGCGGAAATCAGAAACAGAAATCTGAACGCAGAAAGCAGAAGCAGTACAGAAGCAGAAGCATAAAGCAAAAGCATAAGAACTTTCTGCTTCTGCCTCTGCTTCTGCTTTTCAAAACGTTCTGTTTCTGCTTCTGCTTTTCAAACTTTATGCTTCTGCTTTTGAAACTTTCTGTTTCTGCTTCTGCTTTTCAAACTTTATGCTTCTGCTTTCTGCTTCTGCTTTTCAAACTTTCTGCTTCTGCTTCTGCTTTTCAAACTTTATGCTTCTGCTTTCTGCTTCTGCTTTTCAAACTTTCTGTTTCTGCTTCTGCTTCTGCCTTTCAAACTTTATGCTTCTGCTTTCTGCTTCTGCTTTTCAAACTTTCTGTTTCTGCTTCTGCTTCTGCCTTTCAAACTTTATGCTTCTGCTTTCTGCTTCTGCTTTTGAAACTTTCTGCTTCTGCATTCAGTTTCTACCTATTTTCTGTTCTGACTTATTTATTCGTTCTTTAAGCCTTTGATCATACTCTGACTTTTACATAGTATTTTTAGAAAATCATGTCAAGTATTGCTGAAAGCTCGCCATCATCTCAAGCCAGCAGTACGCGAGGGAAAAGAATAGGAGGCAGCAAGAGAGGGCCTATCTGAGAACAATATGACGAAGTCACTTCTAAGTCACTTCTAGGAAATTTTGCTAAGAGCATTATAAGATATAATGTTTTAGAAAGTGCAGAATCCAAGATGCGCTCACGGATGTTCTTGCAATTCCGGCTTATCCAATAAATATGTTTTTGCAATTTTTTGCAATCATGGTTAAAAAATTATTTAATTTGATATCTGCTATATAACGCTTGCTTAGTTTCTAAAAAGCTTCGAAACTCTGAGAAGCTTATTGGTATCTAAGTGCAATGCAGTTCAAAAACGACGAAGAAAGCACTGGAAGAAATTCGTAATGAGCCATCAATTACCTGTGACTGCTGGACAGATAAGAGCATGAAGCACTCTTACCTTAGTATAATTTTGGAACTGCACTATCCCTATTCTTGATATTCATAAGCATAACACTCCATTTCGTTGACAAAAACACAACGCTTCGCCGCTTTTTCTTGGGTCTGAAGGAACTTGGGTCTGAAGGAAATGCGCTCGCTTATAAATAAATTTCACCACTCTCCTAGCGCTAACAAAGTAAAGTCGTTCAAGCATCATAACACTCGTGAATTTTTCAAATTTAGGAACTGAGTGGTTCAACCGGTTTGACTCTTCTCGTTCCGAGTCATGCCGAGTCATGGATTGGTGAGATTTTGAAGCGAGGTATTGCAGTGCAGGCTTCATCCGAAACAACTATAAATGCCTTAAAGTACTGGACAAGTTTCATTTATTCAGAGTTTCTTTGACATAAGAAATGGATTTTTCAGATAGATTTCTTAGTCATGACAAACAAGCTTAGTATATATATTTAATATATTTGAGTCTTAACAGTAAAAGTTTGCTAAGGTTGCGTTGACTTTTGATTAAAAACTAGAGCTGGAATCTAGCGTTCGGGCGGGATTTCAGGGCGTGGTTATCAGCCAAAAAATTTTCGGATCGGAATTATCGCTAAAAAATTTCGGGATCCCGTCGGATCACGTTCAAATTTCGGGATTTTTCCATTCTTTGTTTTTTACAAGAAATTACCCTCAAACATTGCTCTATGATCCAAATACACCTTCAGTAAACACTTTATATGGCTACGCTTCACATAATCGACACAATTCGATAACAATAAATTATTATTATTAATAATTTATCAACGGCAAAGCCTTGTTCAAAAAATTAACATTTCACTTAAATGTCGGCTGGTCAACACTGGCGAAGGGAAGTTTAGCACAAGCTATGTGATGAATAACTTTTTGTCCAACGAAGAGAGTTCTCCTACAAATCAAAAGAATGTTACAAAAAGATAACGCAGCTTTGAACAAGTAATAACACCTTTCGGCAAAATCTTTAAAATTGGTGCATAGAGTTCTTCTGAGCCTCTTGCTTTTCTCTGAGTTTATTCAGCAAATTCATCGTGTGATTTTGCGTGAACGAGAATCCTTTTTGTGCTGCTTTGATTGATTTTTGGCACATTCCGCATTTGTCTTCAAACGCCGACAGTTTCTCGAAAAGTCTGATACTCGAGATAACGCTTATAGCTATAAAAATCAAGTAAAAATTATATCGGAGAGAGATCGAAAGAATCAATTTTGCAAAAAAAATGCTTCAAATGTATGTTTTTTTATTTGATAAATTTCTGTTGGGAATCGACGTATTTCGGATCGGGATTTCGGAAAATGATCGGGCGGGATTTCGGGACGGAATTTTCGCCCAAAAATCGATCGGGCGGGATCGGGATCCCGTCGGGATCCCGTCCCGTTTCCAGCTCTATTGGAAACTGTAATCCTTGCTAAAAAAAGGAATTTTTCGTCAAAATTTGCATATCGTAGTTAATAAACACTGGAAATTGTAGAAAATATAAGAAAATGTTTTTCAAAAATCTTGGCGTTTTGTTGTTTTTAAAATGATTATGTTTTTGAATTTTAAGCCCTGTAAGTGGGTGCGTAGTCGTTTGAGTTATGGCGTGCAAAAGGGCACAAAGTAACTCAAACGACTTATTATGGACGTTTGAGTTACTTTGCGCCCTTTTGCACAAAGTAACTGAAACGTCTTAAAATTTATTTCTGCGATATTTGTTTTGTTTTCGATTTCTTTTTTTCTTTCGTTACTCTTTGCAAATGTCTATGTCTTCTCCAGACGTCTTCTTCCTCGACCGATGGAAATACTGCTGGTCCTGAACCATCAAACCTATTTCTATGAACTGTTCGGGAATTTTTTCTGTGCAAAGTTTCGCAAATTTTTCAGTTCTGATGTAATTGCGAATGTCTCAGTTTTAGCTTGATCCTCTGTGTTGTTGAAATCATCTTTCAACATGTTTGATTTGAGTGAAAATTCTTGAACACCTTAATTCCACTTCTTAGGTACTAAAAAAATTGTTCAAAGGTGAATGGAGATGAAAGATAAATTTGCTGGCATTAGTTGTCTACCACCTGTGCAGGGAACTGCAAACACGCCTATATCGGCGTGAAATAGGCGTATTTTTACGCCTATGAATAGGCGTAATTTCCTACGATAGGCGTTACGCCTAAGATTGGCGTAAAACGCCTAACTTAGGCGTTTACGCCTATTTCACGCCTATTTGAAGCGCCAATTCAAAATCGTGTTATTTTAGAGACTAGCTTATTAAAAAGTTTATTCGATAGAGCCAAACGTAGTCAATCCATTTTTCACCAATGATCGTAGCATTATAATAGAGGAAGTTTTTCATATGTCAATCTGTTTCTAAGGTCTGTGGCAACGATTCCCAATGTTGAAAATGATCGCTCAATGGAGGCTGAGCAAGACGGGATGCACAAAATTTCTCTGGCTAACTTAGACAATATCGGTATGTCTAAATTCATCTGTATTTTTTTTCAGTTTCACATACTTACATCTTGTTTGCTTCTCCAAAATTCAAGTGCATCAATATTTAGCTTGGGAAGTGCGGCATAGGCTTGCAGCTCATTTTCTATTGTGTCATTTTCATCATCTTCATCATCATCAAAGTCGCTCCTACGCGCACCAGTGATTTGTCTTGTGCTCTCGTACTTAGCAGCAAATTTCCTCACAGCTATCATCGCCTTAAACTTTGCCACCATACATTATCTATTAATGTTATTTCTTTAGAGAAGGCCCCAACATATTACTTATATCTTAACGCAGAAAAATAAATATCGCAAATCAGCTTTAACATTTTTTTTTAATCAATACAACGGTTTTCAAAAACAACGGTTTTCAAAATAGAGGATTTCAAAATAGTCGGTTTTCCTAATAGCGACTTTCAAATTACAAGACTTAAAAAGTAGCCACATTGATATTAGCAGGTTTTCACACTGAATTTGGGTGCATAAACGTTTCCCAAATTTCACCCACGCAAAGCCAAAAACGCGCGGTGGGTACCTCCTGGTCAGGTGGATATCCACCTGGATGGCCTGAAAAATAAAATTTCTTAAAAATACAGGGTGGCGCAACGTGAACTGGTGAATGAATTTTTGCCATAACTTTTTTATTTTCAAAGATTTTGACGAGATCTTTTTTTTTAAAGAAAGCTGAATAGATGAGAAAGCGAATGATACCAAACATGCTTATTTTTGTTGCTGAGATCGTTTTTAAAAATGTGTTTTATTAAAATGTTAATTTTTCCTTCTATTAGGCCATGGTTTACACAGCTCAAGAGAAAGCCAAGTGCGTCGAGTGGTTCATAGAAGAAGGGAAAAGGGTCGCAGCGTTCAGCGTTCGATACCGAAGGGAGCTAGGAATTCGTGCAAAGGTGCCAAAGCGAGACACAATTCTGGATTGGTACACAAAGTTCAAGGGCAAATGAATGGAAAGTCTGTCGAAGAAGAATATTAAGTGAAATCGTTGTTATTTTTGTCTGATATTGTTGAGTGTGTTCAAATAAAGTTTTCACCGCAAGTTTGATTATCATTCGCTTTCTCATCTATTCAGCTTTCTTTTTAAAAAAAAGATCTCGTCAAAATCCTTGAAAATAAAAAAGTTATGGGAAAAAATTCATTCACCAGTTTACGTTGCGCCACCCTGTAAAAATAAACCATTTTTCCTAATTTGAAATTGTGTGAGAAATTGGGCTTGTTAAGACCAAAAGTGCGATTCCACAATGTGGAATCCACATGCCCAACCCCAAACCTGGAATGGCTACCACTTGGACAGGTTGATATCCAGGTAACTCCAGAGTAGGGGTATATTCACCCAAATGACCTGAAAAATCGAACGCTTGTCTTTTTGTATCTGAAATTATAGTAAAATAAGGTATGTGCCCAGCTGGATTCGAACCAACAACGGAACTTATTGGGTTGGGGGGGGGGCCGTTTTTTTCACTTATTTAAAATAGTGTTTAAACGACTCCTAAGTAATTTTTATATGCTTAAAACGATGAAAAAGATATTTTCTGACATTTTTCCACACAAAAAATAGTATTTTTTAAAAAAAAAATTTTTACTTTTTGCCTTGGGGGACCAAGGCAAATTACCTTGTATTAAAGTATTCTACCCGTTTTGCTCACTGGAGCTGGGCAAAAAAAGCCACTATATGCATTTTTAATCAAGAGTCTTGCTCGGAATTATGTCTAAGGTAAGTGAGTGCGCGCATCTCCAACTCGTCTTTCAGCCCCGCTACCGCGGGGCCAGCCCGGGGCATTTAATTTTTTCTCCTTCTTCTCCTCCCCCACAGTTCTACACTACTCTTCCAATTTTTTGCACTGTAGAGCCCTGATGATGATGAAGAAGTGATGATTCAATGATCAATAATCAATTGAACAAATGTCAGAAGGCCATTGGATGTCAGATGGTAGAGGCATGATTGGATGCATGAATTAAACCAAGCCAATTAAATCGATTCAAATGGATAAGTTGACCGATCCAGCCAGTTGAAGCGATTTAAATGGATAGATTGCTTAATCCAACCAGTTAAAATGGTTCAAATGGATGGATTGACCAATCTAGCCAGTTATATCGCCTCGAATAGATGAATTTAACAATCCAGCCCGTTGAATCGATTTAAATGGATGGATTGACCAATGCAGCCATTTGAATCGATTCAAACAGATGTATTGACCAATGAAGCCATATGAATGGATACAAATGAATGAATTGACCAATGAAGCCAATTGAACTGATTCGAATGGATAGATTGACCAATCCAACCATTTAAATCGATTACAATGGATGTATTGACCAATGAAGCCAGTTGAACTGATTCAAATAGATAGATTGATCAATCCAGCCAGTTTAAGCGAGTCAATTGGATAAATTGACTAACCGAGCCAGTTGAAGCGATTCAAATGGATGAATAGATCAATCCAGCCAGTTGAATCGAGTCAAATGGATAAATTGACCAATCCAGCTAAATGATTTGATTCAAATGGATAAATAATGTCAACCTATCCCGTTGAAAATATTCAACCATGATACTTGACAAATTTCGAATCGAAAAAATCGAGAAAAAAGTCAAAAAAAAATTGAAATGACTCGAAATTTTTTGAAATGTAGGCCCGATGCCTGCCCTGTCCACTCCAAGCCACTGACCATTGAGCTTGGAGAGGAGAGAGCAGACCCGACCGCCCGTCACACAACAAAACTTACGAATGAATGAAATGACTAAAAATTTGCTTATATAGGCAGAATGACTGAGAAAAAGATGTTTGGTCTCGAAAAGAAAGAACGTTTGAAACGAATGTGCACAGACACACGGACAGACAGACAACGCTCCTTTAGTAGAGCCCCTTTAGTTTAGCCCTTTAGTTTAGCCCCCTTCGGGGCGCAGGGGGCTTGGTTGCTTGGGGTTGAGATGCGCCCCACCCACATACCTTAGACACAAATCACTCGAAAGGACTCTGGATGCATAAAATGTATGCATACCATAGTTTCTTTATGCGGTAGGCCCCAGTCAACAAAACTATGTTCAAATTCCATCTTTTTGGTATCCAGGTACCCTTTCAGGTTGGATTGCCTTGAGGGACCAAGGCAAAAAGTTGAATTTTAGTCAAAAAAATTTTTTTCTAAAAACCCATTTTTGTGTGGAAAAATGTCAGAAAATGATTTTTTATCGTTTTAAGCATATAAAAAATTACTTAGAGTCATTTAAACACTATTTTTAAATAAGTAAAAAAAACCCGCCCCCCCCCATCCCAATAAGTGCCCCAACAACCTCTAAATCACCTCTTAGAATCGCTCAGAACTCCATCCAGAGTGATCAAACCAAGTCTTCAACCACCTGTAGCAATTTTTTTTTAACTTTTTCGGTAGCCAGGGGGGGGGGCTTCCCCCCCCCCGTGGCTACACCAACGTACCACACAAAACCTTATTTCACTACTAACAAACCATTATCAGCGTGTCCGAATCAGTCCAAAAAACAGGTTTTGGAACATGAAAAACGAGAAAAAAATTTGATCCAAATGGACGTCCACTTGGTTTTGCCCTACAAGGGGTTTGCACTTAGGGGGTGCACTTAAAGGGGGAGGTGCACTTGGAGGTCTGTCGTAGTGCAGTGGGTGACTTCACTGCGTTGCGTGCTCGTATCTTCTCCGGTTCAAATCCACCTGGTAGCTAGCCTTTTTAATTTTTCTCACTTTTTTAAATTTAGGCTAAAAAATCACACAAGCCCTTAAACATCAAGAATGAAACAAAAATCATGCAGCCTTACTGATGAAATCGACCACTTGAAAGCAATGTTAATCCGGGACAAAATCCTTTGTTGCAAGTAAATTCATTAGCTTATTAGTTGTACGGATCCAATAGAACGTGGCAAAATTTCAAGGAAGATATCAACGATCCAGGATGGGGGTCATTGGACTTCAGTAATGGACAATAAACATGTTCGCTGCTCTTGGACTGATCTCTGGCCCGCCGGTCCATGTGGTGTTCTACGTTGTGTAAAAGGAGTTGATGGTGAGATGAACGTGTACAATATCACTGGAGACTACATGGCTATGCTATGATATATATATATGCCACATGGCTATGCTATTCCAGGATATATGCATTTTTACAATGATGAGGGAAAGAGTGCAAATACATTGTATAAAACTTCTGGAGAGAAAGAAAAATTTGTTCTGATCAGGGCTGTTACCACCATTGTTGCATTGAGCTAATGAAATTATGAAAAATTTACTGCAGAAAAAGCTATGCACTCATGCTGCAATAACATAAGAATATTACAGAGAATAACACAGAAGGTGAAGCCCTTTCAAGTTTTATAAATGCAACTTTAAAAACCTCAGAATAGTCTGTAAAATAAAACGATTTTGAATTGGCGCTTCAAATAGGCGTGAAATAGGCGTAAACGCCTAAGATAGGCGTATAACCCAATCTTAGGCGTAACGCCTATCGCAGGAAAATTACGCCTATTCATAGGCGTGAAAATACGCCTATTTTACGCCTATATAAGCGTGTTTGCAGTTCCCTGCACCTGTGTTGAGGTTTCAAATCACAAATTGAACGTCTTTTTATTCCAGAATTCCAGCAAGGAGGTGGTGTGATACCGACTGGTGAAAAGTTTCCTCTCTCGGTAGGCAGCCTTTTCTGGATCTTGTGAACCAGCTCTCCTATTTACCAAAAATCGTCATCATTGTTCCAATTGTTGTTGTATATCCATTGAATAATTTTTTTGGTTGTCAAAAATCATTATTCTGTAACTTATCTATTTTGAAAAGGGTTACTATAATTCGGTACAAGTCGGTACAAAGTATGAGTCAGTACAATTATAACCTGGTACACTTTTTCAAATTTTATGGCCGTTTGTCCACAGCCTTAATACTACCATTTTCGGAATACCGGCTCTTATTCACTTAGAAGGGACGCAGACTTTTTTATTTCTATCATTTGTAATGAAGAGTGTGCTGGCTGCGAAGTGGCCAACCTTTGGCAGGTACTTAAAAATATACCCGTTACCTGAAAACTGGCCAGGATTACATAAAGACAGGATGGTTTTATTTCATCAGCGCAAATGCCAAACAACGAGACAATGCAAACATGAGAACAGTGGTTTAACAATAACGAGCAATATTCTCTTGATTAGCGCTGACAGTGAGAGCATTCACGACTCATATGGACGGTTTCCTGGCACTTGTAGCAACGACGACCTCCGCCACCACCATTTCGAGGCTGAGGGCATTCGCAAGACATGTGTCCAGGCTTGCTGCAGTTGCAGTACGATGAACCACCTGAAAACAGTTGCAATTAGTTCGATGGCAAGAAAACCAAGAGAAACACACCTTCTTTATTGATCTTCGGGAGCTTGATGCGCAAAAACTTCAACAACTAAAAAACTTGGTAGAATTCACGGCAATCAGTGCAAACATTATTTTGACAGGTGAAATTAGTGCAGTCTGCACTGCTCATCAGGGATGAGACCTTTTGGCATATAGATGTTTGCGAATATATCAGAACTGAAAAGTTTGCGAAACTCTGCACAGAAAATTCCCGAACAGTACATAGAAATAGGTTTGATTGGTTCAGGACCAGCAGTATTTCCATCGGTCGAGGAAGAAGACGTCTGGAGAAGACATAGACATTTGCAAAGAGTAACGAAAGAAAAAAAGAAATCGAAAACAAAACAAATATCGCAGAAATAAATTTTAAGACGTTTCAGTTACTTTGTGCAAAAGGGCACAAAGTAACTCAAACGTCCATAATAAGTCGTTTGAGTTACTTTGTGCCCTTTTGCACGCCGTAACTCAAACGCCCCTATGCCCTGTAAGTGGCACAATTATCATGTATATGTACAATGGGGTAGGTATAATGGTGAAAACTGGTCGGAAAAGTTTTTCGTCGGAAATATCCGTCCGCGCCCTAAAAACTTGTTTTAAGCACGTTTTAGGTGCTAAAACTATGAAAAAAGATGTTTCTGGCCATTTCTGAGCTATGACATATACTGCAGTTTAGCCGCTTGGGGTTAGGATGCGCATACCCACATACGCATATGCACATACCTTAGACACAAATCACTCGAAAGTGACTCTAGATGCATAAGAAAGCATGCGTACCAGAGTTTCTTAAAAAACCATGTTCCGATTCCATCTTCTAAGGCATTTTGTGGTCATCCACGTACTCTTTCAGGGTGAATTATTTCAGTTTTCAGTGCCGAGAATTTATCCCTGCAAAAAAGAAAAAATTAAAATTTGATATTTAAAATAGATTCGTTCAGAGAATTTATCAGGGAGTGAATTGATCGGGGGAGTAAATTGACCGGGGAGTGAATTAATAAGGGGAGTGAATTAATACGGGAGTGAATTGACCGTGTCCCATCTTTTATTACAACACAGAACACAAAGATAGGCTGCAGTACAAACTTATTGCGTAGATTACGAAAAAAGCAAACAAAAATATTTATAAACTTTCTGTTTGATCGTTTTTCTGAAGCTTGACGTTCTTCTGCTTCCCCCAGTTCTTTTGTTTTTTTCATTCGTTGAAAGAAGGAATTTAGAGTCGATCCGAGAAGAGAAGTTAGTATAGGTGATTGGCGGAAGCAATGATGTTTCTGCGAAAAGCATCATCTGGCAGCATTGATCAGCTGGAGGACGACAAGCCACTCTGCTGCCGTATTCATAAAGACTGCATTGACTGCACTGAAGACGACGGAACACAACTGCACTGCAATAAGGAATTTTGTTGCCTATCCGCTGGAAGTGAAAGTCCATTTGACGAGGATATGCAAAGTATCCCATAGCCAAGTCAACCGTCGATGCATGTCCAACAATCTGAACAGGTGAAATTAGCCAGTAAACTCTAAGATCTAGTGGTGTACCAATACGATTCTCTGCGATTCATTGCCTGCCCTTATCAGAATTTCGTCGAAAGTACCGTGAATCCGCTTGTTATAGGCTAATGCCTCTTCTCCCAACACACCTATCTAAAGTTCAGAGGTTTTTTAGAGTCCGTTGACGCAATTTAGAACTTACTTCTTCGACTGGAATATGAGCTGAATACAGACTGTCAATCGCATACCCCGCCTTGTCATTTCTTAATGACGAAGAAAAGTAAGCTTGCGGTCTTTCTTGTTTGTCTAAAATACACACACGTTAGGAGAACTGAGTGTGGAATACATACCTGGAATAAACCGGGCTCCACATTCATGCGACAAGAAGCAAGCGGACTACTTCGAACACTAGCCGCAATCTGGACACAACGCAATGAGGGAGAGCAGTATACAGCATCTGAACAGGAAAGGAATCATTATAAAACTCTCAATTCGTGGAAAGAGGGGAGTAAGCCAACAAACCACTTCTTTGGTAATGGACTACAGCATAACTTGAAACATAATACCTGGTGTCAGATCATCCACCATTAATCCTTGACCAACAAGCCGAGCCATGATATCGCCCATGTAACTGAGTGGTGTGTCATGTTTGAAGTCTTCAAGTTGCCGACCTAGTTGTGGCAGCGCAAGAGGCTTGAACGAGGGATAACATAAGCATCTATTAAAATATTAGTGGAAGTAAAATACCATATTTCCGACAAGCACCGTATATCCTCCCTCGTTGAAGCATTTCTTGACCCACTTCGGAAACAGATCGTCTACTCGTTCGCCATGTCGCATCACTATGAATATTTCAGGCAGACTAGAAGAAGAAAAAGTTTCGATCATAATGGATGGATAGAAAAGATACTCACCGATTTGAAATCTGAGAACAACGAAGTTGACGTTGATGTACTTGAAGAATTACTACTTTTCACAGAATTTGACGTGGAAGAAGAAGATGACGACTTCACATTCGAGCTAGTAGAAGAATCTGATGAGGAAGAGGAAGACGATCCCACAAGAGTGTTTTTAGAAGAACCCGATGAAGTAGAGGAAGACGTTGAGTTCTCTTCAAAGGATCTGACCCGCTCTTAGCACTATTTGAAGAATCCGACGAACACGATGAAGACGATTCAGCATCCGTGCTTTTCGAAAATCCAGGGACAGAAGACACAGCCGAGGAAATTTCTTGGGTAGACATCCTCAGGGATCTGAAATTTTCTATATTTCGAGCAGAAAAAGAACAATAAACACTGGATAAAATAGAACATTTCACCGAAATACCCCAAGATGCACTATTTTGAGCATCTGTCCTTATTTTCCAAATTTTGATATGCGAGTCCTTTTCTGATTACAAAATTCTGTAAACGCAGTTCAATTTACCCTGCTCTGGCATGTTTTTTTGGGTATGAAAAGAAAAAAAATCAGCAAGCTTGCACGCTGTACGAAGTCATTCTAAAATGTATAAGTTATAAGTCGAATATTAGCAGCAATCACAATGCCGTTTTTTTCAATACCGTAAGCTTTCGATATATAGTAATGGACTGTTGCACATAAATTACCTAGTGTCAGATCACTCACCATTGATCCTTGACCACAAGCTGAGCCATGATATTACCTATGTGACTGAGTGGTGTGTCATGCTGGAAGTCTTCAAGTTGCCGACCTACTTGTGGCAGCGCAAGAGGCTTAAACGAAACGTGTTAAACGAGGCTTAAACGATAAGTTAAATACCATATTTCCGTCGAGCACCGTATATCTCCCTTCTTGTAACATTTCTTGAACCATTTCGGAAACTGATCGTCTACTCGTTCGCCGTGTCGCATCACTATGACTATTTCAGGCACACTAGAAGAAAAAAATTCGATTATACTGAATGGATAGAAAAGATACTCACTGATTTAAAGTCTGAGAACAACGAGAGGAAGTTGACGTCGTTGTACTTGAGGAATTACTACTTTTCGCAGAAGTTGACGTAGAAGATGATGACGACTTCAAATGCGAGCTAGTAGAAGAATCTGATGAGGAAGAGGAAGACGATTAGGCAAGAGTGTTCTTAGAAGAAACCGATGAAGTAGAGGAAGGCGACCCCGTATGAGTGCTCTTCAAATAAACTGACCCGCTCTTAGCACTACTCGAAGAATCAAATGAATACAATGAAAACGATTCAGCATTTGTGCTTTTCGAAAATCCAGGCAGAAAAGACACAGCCGACGAAATTTCTTGGGCAGCCATCCACAGCAATCTGAAATTTTCTATATTTAGAGCAGCAAAAGAGCAATAAATACTTGATAAAATAAAGCATTTCATCGAAATACCCCAAGCTCCACTTTTTTGAGCAACTATCCTTATTTTCCAAATTTTGATATGCGAGCTCTTTTCTAATTACAAAATTTTGTACATGCAGTTCAATTTACCCTGCTCGGGCATGCTCTGTTAGGTATAAAAAAAAGTCAAAAGACAAAAATACCGCAATGTATTTTTTGAAAAAAAATTGGTCCTTGACACCCCTTGAATCCTTATTGTACGCACCCTTATGTCGTAGTCGCAGGCGTTATTTTACATATTCTGAGAATCCATCTCTGATTTTTGTGCATGCACTATAAGTCCAAGAGATTCTGAGCAGAATTCGATATGTGTCTGCTTTACAGCCCATTGTGATGTTTTTTTATCGAGATGTGCTTGAAAAAAGATGATTTGTGGTCATTTACGGACAGTGCGTAATCGTGTAGTTTACCCGAAATTTCACGTGTCGAGACGAAAGGATGTTTGTGGGCGATGGACTGACTCAAAATGGACAAAGCTTTTTTTTGCTGCAAAAAGTCTTTTTTTGCTGCAAAAAAACTTTTTTTTGCTGCGAAAAGTCTTTTTTTCGCTGCAAAAAGACTTTTTTTTGCTGCAAATATTTTTGCTGCAAAAAGACTTTTTTTTGCTGCAAAAAACTTTTTTTTGCTGCAAAAATTCTTTTTTCGCTGCAAAAAGACTTTTTTTTGCTGCAAATCGGCTTTTTTTTGCTGCAAATCGGCTTTTTCTGGTCCAAACTATTTTAGCTGTAATTTTGGCGTGCGGTCGATTGGTCCACGGTCAATTGCCCCACGGTCAATTGGTCCACAGGTCAATTGGTCCACAAAATTATTTTCAAATTAATCTTTTTGTCTTGTGAAGAACTTCTATTATTTTAACAGTTTTTCGATAATTCAGCCTTAACCCTACTAGTTAATCCACGCACCAACCAAAACAGGTGGTCGTCCACCTGGAGCAATTTTTTTTTCACGTTTTTCATGTTCCAAACCCGTTTCCTGGACTGATCCGGATATGCTGAAGATGGTTTGATAGTGGTAAAATGCCATTTTCTCGAGTATTTTTTGAGTTTTGGTGAAATAGAGTTTTGGTAAAATCAATTATTCCCCAATACTCAAAAAATATTCCAGAAACCCATATTTCACTATTATCAAACCATTTTCAGCTTGCCCGTATTAGTCCAGAAAAAACAATTTTGCAACATAAAACGTGAAAAAAATCGATCCAAGTGGACGACCACTTGGTTTAGTCGGTGCATAGATTATCCATGAAAACTGAGGATGGATCATAGAAAAAAAATTGTAAACTTTGAAATTTCTTTACCAGTCGACAATATTACTACCCGGGTACCAGTACACTGCCTGAGTTTTCCAACCTGGGTACGACCACCTGGGCACAACAAAACCAAGTGGTCGTCCACTCGGATCAAACTTTTATGGGTACCACCTAGAAACAACCACCACCCAAGCACTGCTACCTAGGCACTTCTACTCCTGAATACCGGTACCTGGTCAATGCCTTGGTACTAGTACCGTACTACTACCTTAACACCAGTTCAGCTTTCAGGGTCATTCCAGCAATTTTAACGAAACTATAAATTACCCCACAAAATGGAATTTTACTATTATCAAACCCTCTTTAGAATGCTCGAATTAGTGTAAAAAACAGGTAATAGAACCGTGGAGCAATTGACCGTGGACCAATCGACCGCACGCCAAAATTACAGCTAAAATAGTTTGGACCAGAAAAAGCCGATTTGCAGCAAAAAAAAGCCGATTTGCAGCAAAAAAAAAGTCTTTTTGCAGCGAAAAAAAGACTTTTTGCAGCAAAAAAAGTTTTTTTGCAGCAAAAAAAGACTTTTTGCATCAACTAATTTTTGCAGCAAAAAAAAGTCTTTTTGCAGCAAAAAAAAGCTTTGTCCACTCAAAATAGCGTCAAAATTTTTAATGCTATTTTGATGTTATTTTTATGCTCCTTTGAAAAACAAAACGCAAAGCCAAATTTGATGTTATTGCGAACTATATTGACAAGTATACAATAATGTCATGTCATAAAATCGTTTTTTATGCTCAGAATTAATCAGAATGAAATCTTCGAGAAATAAAACATTTAGTTAAATTTTTATATCTTTTAAAAATGCTTTTGAAAGCACCAGCGAAAACGAGAGCGGCCGTAGGGCCGCCAAGCACTAGTTTTAAATTAAACTCAAGAATCCGAAAATTTGGGTTAAGCTGAAAGTAATTTAAAATCAGTTTACGCCATCCAGAATCGTGTCCTGAACACGGTTTGTTAAGACCAAAATGCTGTTTTAACCAGCTGTAATCTTGATACCGTGGGTAGTTACCCCCTCCAAGGTGGTCGACTTTTAATTTTTGTGGATTATTCTGAATAGGCAAACAAATTTTGCTCTTTATTAAAAGCCGGTGTTTCAAACGATTTGTAACGAAAACAACCTTGTTTTGACTTAATTGCACCTTCGAAACTAAGGTAGTCCTCTATTTTCTGGGTGGATGTCCAGCTGGACAACTTGAGTACAGCTTGAAAAGTTCTAGTTAAGCTTAAAAAATAGGTTATAATACCCGGCAAAGGGATTGGTCGCTTCATGTCCAAGACAAGCCCACTCCAAAATATGTCCACAATGTGTGAGTGAGAGTGAAAGGCGGACTTAGAGTAATTTTTTTTACTTTTCGGGTTCCAAAACCTGTTGTCTGCGTCCTAATGAGTGCGTCTGTAATTCGTGCGTCAATATTAAAATATTTTGTCATTGCACAAAAATTTCAATGTTTTGCGTTGAAGACAATTACCAGTTTAAGTATAAGATGTAGTGCGTCGTAGCTGGATCATCTGGATGTCCCATGGACCAACTAATCCAAGTGGTCGTTCACTTGGTTCGATTTTTTTACATTTTTGGGTTCCATAACTTGTTTCCTGCTTTAATTCAAGCATTCTAAAGATTGTTCGACAGTACTAAAATTACGTTTGCAATATTTACGAAAAATGTAAAAATACCATCAAATCGTAATTTTACTACTGTCAAACTATTTTTAGAACGCTTTGATTAGTGCAGAAAATAAGTTTTGGAACCCAAAAACGTAAAAAAAAATTGATCCAAGTGGACGACCACTTGGTTTAAATAAGCCCAAATAATTGGGGACTGAAACACCTACTGCTTAGCTAGGCCCTTGCTGACACACTAATTAGCGATGCACTCATTACTCATTCGGAAGCCCTTTTAACGGCGGAGGACCTTTGAAATTTCATTACATCCCGTAGGACACTCCTAGGGTAGTTTTTCGCGTTGAGCACGAAATCGGACTCAAAATATTTTTCATGCAGTATTTTTTGGATTTTTTTTGAGTAAAATCGTTTTGTTTTTTCGTTTCACATTTTCATGAAAGACACTTATTTTGGATTGGGAAATGCCAGTGGCATCTGCTACTTAAATGATCAACGCACGGAAGGAATTCATTAAAGGCGCCTGTAAGGCGTCTATCCACCTTGTAACCCTAATACCATCCATGGCTATCTAAAATTATGAACCGTCACAAAATAACAAACAAATCGATATTTTAGAAAGGTCGGTAATTTTTCTGAAGCACTTTCTTTGTCAAATGTGTGTTTCTAAAATGTATATTGCTCAAACACATTCTTTTCAGAAACAGTCTTTCTTTAAACTTGTTTTTGGCAAAACAATTTTTTTATAAACTTTGACTTTTTCGAAACAGTACTTTATTATAACTTCTAATTTAAGAACCTGGGTAGCGCCGGGTTTGTACTACAAATTAAATTATTATTATTTTAGCATCATCAAGTCGTGTTCCGGACACGATTTTGGATAGTGTATAAGTATGAACTTTTTAAAATTTTTAAATACTTCTAGCTAAATCCAATAATTCGGATTCTGGATGCGGATACCCATTTAAGGGAGGTACCAGATAGTTTTAGTCATATAAATTAGTTTGTGACTGTTATCAAAGAAAAAAATGATGTTAGCTAACACTAGGATTTCGAACCTGTAACCTCAAAATTATGTATGTTATAACTTATGAGTGAGTGTTAGAGTGAAGTTACCGCGGTGAATTTCCTGGAGGGTAAATTCACTACAGGATAAATTTAGTGGATGAAGAATTTACCGGATGGTAATTTACTGCTACCTGTCTGGATAACAACTGTAAGATAAGAACTGAGAACGAAACGTCTCGGAGGACGAAACAGCGTACACTGGTCTCCAGAGGGGAAGGATCTAGAAAACAGACTTTAGGTAAAAGGGACTCAAAGGTCCCTGACTCAAAGACTCAAAGTTACAAGGATATAGCAGACCTTATAGCCGGTATCCAGGCAGGGATGGGAAAAGTATCCTATTTAGATATTTTAAATGTCCTGAAATATCCAAGTACCGTATTCTCTCTATTAGTTCCACACTCTCTATTAAACCAACACCTCCAAGTTGAAGGACCTGTATCTCAGCTCAGAGAAAAGATTTAATTAATCTGTTTATTGCATTTTCTTAACTCCCACAAGCTCTACTGACTCCGCTTTATAGATTTTGAATTTTCACCAAAAATCTCGAGATCGATTTCAAATTTTTCCTATTTTCGGACGATTGAAAAATAATCCCAAATGTGGAACTAATAGAGAGAATACGGTAACCTAATTAGGATATACATATATACCTTAATTTGGATATTTTAGGGATACCGGAATATCCTTAAATTGTCATACTTTTGTAATTAATAAGATACTTTTCTCATCCCTGTCTCCAGGCGCTCCGTTGTATCGAGAGCACTTTAGTTGGTTTACATACTACAGTTGGTTTCGAAAATCACACTAGTTAGCATAAAAAATTAGCAAGATTCCCTGATAAGTAATGCATTTTCTTAAATTAATATACTGGTTTGAATGATTGCAGACATGCTCGAAACTGTCATCTGCCAAAAATAATAGTAAATGAGTAAACAAAGACGGAAAATAAAAATTGATAACAAGATCATGGTCCACAAGATAAGGTACAAGAAGGAGTAAATTTGGTGAAAAATAATAAAAATTGGTATAAAATTGTACCGACTCGTTGTACCCAGTCGTACGTTGTACCGAGTCGGTGTACCGAGTCATACTTGTACCGAGTCGGTGTACCGAGTCGTACTTGTACCGACTCGTCGTACCGAGTCATTTGTTGTACCGAGTCGTACGTCAGTCCGTAAGCAAAATCTTTACCGATGGGGTACTTTTGGCAAAAATTCGATTGCGCGCACGAGAATCCCACTTGGATCGGCTCAATCGCTTTATTCCGAACCACTTTAAACCACCTTAATCACTGGTTCAAGGTACCTAATTACTGGTTAGAAGTGGTTCGAAGTGGTTATGAATGGTTCAGGGTGGGATTCTGAGCGATTGAGACGATCCGAGTAAGATTACCTACCTGTATATTCATTATCACGAAAAGAGGCAAGTTTACTCTGACACGGACGATTCGTCATCTCGGCCGATTCGTCACCTCCTACTAAAATGGGACGATTCGTCACCTACCAATAAACCGGACAATTCGTCACCCATTACTAAAACCGGACGATTCGTCACGTATTTTCAAAATTCATTTTAAAATGCTCGTCGTTCATCGTTTTCCCGATTTAAAGAGGCATACCAGCGGGATAAACTGCAATTAAGGCGGGGACCATCGATTTTTTCTCTCATGACCTTTTTCTATAAGCGTTCTACCTGATCCGACGAAAATTTTCTGCTTACTTTTTAAAAGTAGGATGAGGTCATGAATGGTATAACGACGACTCGAATTCGACATGTGTCTGCTTCACAGTAGCACAGTTATTCAAGTATATATATATTCAAGTAGCATAGTGACCGCCTTTTTTAATCGAGATGTGCTTGAAAAACTTATGATTTGTGGCCATTTACGGACAGTGCGTAATAGTGCAGTTTAGCCGAAATTTCACGTGTCGAGACGAAAGGCGACGCGTCGAAGTCAAATATCGGAAGTCAAAAATTTTTGACTTTTCGACGTAAAAAGTCGAATGCGACGCGTCGAATCGACAACCCTAATCACACATGACAATCAGTAAAAAAACAAATGTTTATAATATTTTTCTAAAAAATACAGAGCGACTTCATAGCAACGCGCAAAATGTTTACTTGAGGGATACTTTTTGCAAAAATTGATTGCGCGCATCAAAATCCCACCTGGATCGCCTCAATCGCTTGATTCCGAACCACTTTAGACCACACTAAACCACCTAGATCACTGGTTTCTGTTAGTTTGGTAAATTTTTCAATGCTCAAATTATCGCTTTTCAGACACGAGTCGTGTCACACGACTGACAAATCAGGTTCACAAAGCACGTCAAACCGAGGGTGAACATATTAGCACCTCATAAAGATATATCTGGAAGCCAGCGGTTCAAACTTAATAATTAACCTAAAAAAAGAAGCTAGCAAACACAATATAACATTGCGAGGATGTTCGATAACGACATATTTATTGAGACCGATCAAAAAGAACAACAACAGGTAACCAAGTGGGATACTTAACGATCTTCAAAAGTTGATGACGAAATTGGAAGCATCAGCAGTAGAACCAAAGATCAGACGCAAAAGCTCCGCTCCGGTATCCTGAATAAACAAAAGAGATCAACAAAGAAGGTGAAACAGCATAACACAACCTTGTCACGCACCGTCACTAGAGATCTGTAGAACCCATCGCGGGACACATTGACGGCATTCTTATTGAATTCCTCTATGATTTCATCCTCGAGCATGCCGTGCACTGTGTATATGACGTTTTCGTTAGACGATACACCATCCTAGTTTTTATTTTTTAAAAGTAATGCTTTTATCATTATAAAAAGTCTAACCTCCCTCTCGATGTTATCCGGTTCTGTCACTTTGCTGATTGTCGCAGGCTCATAAACTTCTCCACCATCAATCGAAGCTTGCACGCTGTACGTAGTCATGCTGAAAACTATAAGTTATAAGTTGAATCTTCGCAGCAATCACAATGCCGATATCTTTAATGCCGTAAGTTTTCGATAAAATTAGCGAATTTCTAGAAGTTTTCACAAGCTCAGAGTGAATTCAAACACGCTTACTGAACTACAGGAAGGTAACATGAAACGCACTCTTAATCGTCGAATGCTTCGTAGGACTAGTAGATTTTTGAAATTTACCGTTGTGAGATTTTAGGACAATACTTTTTTCTCCGACTAAAACACTTTTTTTCCGACTAATTTCTTTTTTTCCGACTAATTTTAACTTTGTTTTTATTTTAACATTTTTTCTTAATTTTTGTGCTAATTTTTTTAAAGTTTTAGTATTGTCGTGTAGCCCAGGATCTCAGCTTTCCAACAAGCTATAAAACTTCATTGAAGGATTTTAGAAAGGTAGACTTTTAGAGGTTTCAAAAAATAAAATAAAAATAAAATTTATTTTTTTGAAACCTCTAAAAGTCTACCTTTCTAAAATCCTTCAATGAAGTTTTATAGCTTGTTGGAAAGCTGAGATCCTGGGCTACACGACAATACTAAAACTTAAAAAAATTAGCACAAAAATTAAGAAAAAATGCCAAAATAAAAACAAAGTTAAAATTAGTCGGAAAAAAAAAAAATTAGTCGGAAAAAAAAGTGTTTTAGTCGGAGAAAAAAGTATTGTCCGAGATTTTATGGCTATAGGAAAAAACCCCAATAATTTATGTGTAAATCCCTTTAAATTTTTTTGCTCACTAAAATTCAAATTTCATGCAAAATATGTGTTTAACCTGTTAAAGCATGTGTGCACTTTCTCAAATTATGTGTTTACCTCCTCGAATTTAAATTTTCACTCCATATTATGTCAAAGATTCCAACCTTCTTTTGTTTTTACTTGGGCAAGTTTGTTATTAGATTGCAAATTCAAGTATCTTTGACAAAATATGGAGTTGACGGGGAGAATATAGATTTTAGGAGGTGAAAAAATTAGAATTTGATGAGGTAAACACATAATTTCAGAGGGTAGATACTTCTTCTTTGTCAGAGTCTTTGTAGAGTTGGCCCGGAATTCCGGTCCTTTTTTGGATTCCTGTTCTGGTTCAGATATCAATTCCGAGCCCAACTCTTTTATAATTTTTCTCTTGCTCAGCTGATTTGGAACTCGTATTATCAAGTTTTGAACGAATTTTTTGTGTTAAATATCAAATTATACAAAAAAATCATGTAAACCGGCAGCGATTTTTTTTCCAAAAATTTCTTTTTTTTTCTGCTCTGGTTTTGGATTCGGCAGAAGTGAAATTCCGGTTCATATTCCGGTTCCAAATATCGGATCTGAACCAACTCTAGTAGACACATATTTTCAGGGTTGTCGACTTTCGACTTTTAAGTGAAAATTTTTAAGACCAATTTTGGCTTTAAAAAGCTCGTTTGCTTTAGTTTCGAAGGGTGTGATATTTTTAACTTTATATTTGTTCAAACTTTTTCAGCCACAAAGCAGGGCTAGTCAAAACAGAGTGAGCGCCGAAAATTCACAAGCAACCGAAATTCGAAAGGTCGTACCTTTGGAAGCCATTTTGCCTTAATTATCGACTTTGGTTTTACATGTTTCTGTATTAGTAGTTTAGGGTTTTGTTTTCTAGCCGTTAAGATGGTCACAGAAGACTGTTCAGACTTACATTCTCAGTCGTCGCAATGCACCAAGGGCCTGTAGTTTCGTCCACATTTCTTTGTTTATAAAATTCATGTTCACTAGTATTTGCTTCAGGCAGGATCCCTGGTATAAGATGTCTAGAATTTCATCGTCCATCTGTGCCACTTCAAAGGGTCCTTCAAATTGCAAGGCTGTGGAAGTGAGCATGACTTCTCTGAGGTCAATGATGACCACATGTCTGATGCACGCTTGCAAAAGCCACTTACACTAAAAAGGATATAGTAGTTGTTAGCTTTTTCAGGTTTCCAGTCTAACACTAGAAGCCGTTCGGTTAACTGTAAATACCGTATTTCCTCTAATAAGCGCGCCGGTGCGCTTATTATTCAAACCCCCGAAAATCGGAAAATTTGGAATTCGATTTCGAGATTTTGGGTGCTCAACCAAAATCTCAAAAGTGGAATCGGTAGAGCTCGTGGGAGTTAAGAAAACGTATCAAACAGCTTTGGAATAAAAATTCTCTGAGCTGAGATATAGGCCCTCAAAGTAGGGGGTGCGCGCTTATTAGAGCATGCGCGCTTATTAGAGGAAATACGGTAGTCATGAAATGTTTCCAAAACGAGTAAAAAATTGTTTTCGATTTCTTATTATGATAAGAGGGTGGTTTTCCACAGTATACTAAAGCGCTGTTGTCTGCCGCCGTCGTCACGACATACAGTTAACTGTGCAGGTTCGAATCCGGGTGGCGGCAAACATTGTTTTTTGACCTTTCAAGGTCCATAGCTTAATTTCTACTAGAGCAATTGGTGTTGATGTATTAGAAAGGGCGCTCCGCCATAACCTCAGCTACCAAATGAGATATCGCACATGGCCAGACGCATTGGTTAACAAGAGATATAACTTTCCGACTGAAACATATTGGAAAATTTAGGTCATCTATAATCTTAGTTTTTGACCTTTCAATGCCCATAACTCAATTTCTATTGCAGCAATCGGTGTTATTTACTGAAAAGGGCACTCCGCCATAATCTCGGCTATCTAATGAGCTGTCACACATGGCCAGAATATTTGTGTGCACGCAGATATTCATTCCAAATAAAACAAATTCCAAAATTTTGGTTAAGTAAAATTTACGTTTTTTGAAATTCCCAGGCCCATAACTGATAATTTTATGCACAAGTCAGTGTTGATGCATAGGAAAGACCATTCCGCCATAATCTCAGCTATCGAATGAGCTGTCACGGCCAGAGATATTGAGTACAAGAAAATTCCTTATGAGAATTCTTATTTGAAAATTAATTAAAAGGAACCACCACAAGGTACCCAAACCACGTGGATACACCCGAATTTCCAGGATAAAACCGAACCACATGGATACTGCCAAACCACCTGTATGGTACCTCAACCACCTGAAGGGTACCTAAACCACCTGGATGGTACCCGAACCACATGGATTTTACCTGAACCACCTGAAGAGTACCTCAACCACCTGGATAGTGCCCAAACCACCTTCGTGATACCAAAACCATCTGGATGGTAGACGAACCCGCTGTATGGTACCCAAAACACCTGGATGATACCCGAACCACCTGAAGGATACCCAAACTACCTGAAAGGTATCCAAACCACTTGAAGGCTACTTAAACCACCAGAAGGGTTCCCGAACCACCTGAAGGGTACCCAAATTACCTAAAGGATATCCAAACCACCTAAAAGATACCCAAACCACCTGTGAATTAGGTCATGTTTGGAGGTGGTTAATTAGGGTATCTGATCTCATTCGTTGGAGTAGTTTGACCACATTCAATACGCGTGTTTCTAATGCACTATGAGCACTCGAAAAACTGCGGCATTGCCGCAGCGCTTTTTCTAGTTTCAAATGCACTAAAGTTTGAGGCAGGAGTGAACTATATGGCGTAGCTCAAAAATATCCAAAATCATCTTTTTATATATTTTTTTTACATCTTAGATGCTAAAACATGCTTAAAGGGGCATACGTTACACCGCAAATTAAGGCAGGGACGAGCAAGTTTTCAAAGGGCAAAACTTATTTTTGTCACCGAAAAACTGATTATTGTCACCGGTTTCATTCTCTTCGGTGATGACCGACGAGGAGAATGAAACCGGTGACAATAATCAGTTTTTCGGTGACAAAAGTAAGTTTTGCCCGTTTTCAAAAGCATCCTTGTTTCACTTGTCTCATGCAATTCTGATATTTATGAGATTATCCCACTTTTAAAAAGTAGGCAGAAAACTTTCGTCGGATCATGTAACGGGTGGAATATAAGTTCGGAATGGATTTTCAATGCCATATTTCTTATTACTTTTATTATCATATCTCTTATCTGTTGATATCATTTTGTAGCCTTGAATCTCCTCTTTCAAATGCCATATTGCCTTTAGCTTGATTATCGTGGATAAGTCACCATTTGGGTCCAAACACTTGTCTGGTCTTTTAAGAAGAATACCAGCGCTTTCATCACTTTAACTGGTCAAATGTTATATTGAATTTTGATAATCACGACAAAAAATTTGCACCATGTTGTAGCGCAGCTCAGGAGCTACAAACCCATGTTACAGAATTATTTTTGAAATTTCAGTGTTGAGATATGGCATTTTGAAAAAAACCGATTTCTAGAAAAATGACCGATATGCAAGTTTTTGCCAATTTTTCGAATTTTGGTCATTTTTCAAGAAATTGGTCTTTTTCAAAATGCCATATCTCAAGACTGAAATTTTCAAAATCATTCTGTAACATGGTTTTGTAGCTCCTGAGCTGCGCTACAGCATGGTGCAAATTTTTTGTCGTGATTATCAAAATTCAATATAACATTTGACCAGTTAAAGTGATGAAAGCGCTGGTATTCTTCTTAAAACGACCAGACAAGTGTTTGGACCCAAATGGTGACTTATCCACAATAATCAAGCTGAAAACAATATGCCATTTGAAAGAGGAGATGCAGGGCTACAAAATAGTATCAACAGATAAGAGATATGATAATAAAAGTAATAAGAAATATGGCATTGAAAATCCATTCCGAACTTATGTTCCACCCGTTAGAACGCCTATAGAAAACGGTCATGAGAGAAATAATTTGCGAATGGTTAATTTATTTTTCAGAATCTCTATACACACTTTTTTAACCCAATTTTCGAAGTATTTTTTCAATTGTGTTTTTACAGTCTGATCGCAAATATCGTGAGGATTCCGATTTTGCCGATCGTTTTTCAAAAACCTAATATTTTTGGCTCTAAAAGACCAAAACCCGCTAACCCGTCACCATATTTTTAAAAAGGGTGCCGGGTTAGCGGGGTTTTGGTCTTTTAGAGCCAAAAATATTAGGTTTTGAAAAAACGATCGGCAAAATCGGAATCCTCACGATATTTGCTATCAGACTGTAAAAACACAATTGAAAAAATACTTCGAAAATTGGGTTAAAAAAAGTGTCGGACCCAAGGCGGGAACGAACTTCTCGACACGAGAACTGTAGTTTGGCTTGAGTTCAAATATTAGTTCGAATATTTTCATTTACACTATACAGGAAACAGTTCCCTATTAAACCATGCTTTGCCATGACAATTAGTAAAAGTCAAGGCCAAACAAGCGATTTTGTTGGAATTGACCTGACAGATCCTGTGTTTACCCACGGAATGACATATGTTGCATTTTCCCGTGCAAGGGCGTGGCAGTTTATCAAAGTTGCAGTGAAATGTGACAGCAAAAATAAAGTGAAAAACATTGTGTGGAAAGAAGTTTTGCTTGACTGTTGAACTAAAAAATGGGTTGAAATTCCTTTGAGCAAATAGCTCATAAAATGCCAATCACGCGAAGTGGGTTTACGACCTGATTGGTACTGTAGTGCTATACTACACTGAACTTCGCTTTCATGACGCAGGCGCCCGAAAGGGCGCCAGTTCGCCTTGTGGATACAGTATTAGCTTATTAACAAATAAAAAAAAGGCGGATGATAAAACTGAAAGAAATATCGAATTAGTTCGATGTTGACAAACCTCAGTCAAATTCAACTTTTTGCGGTGGTCTGGCCAGTGGCTTGGGTAGATTGTGTTTGTAGAGAAGACTTTCACAGTGGCAAAGCCTAGCCTTTCAATGACTTTTTTCCAGCGTTTGCACACCCTTCTGCACTTTGTCAGTTCAGCCATACAAGAAAGTCGCATGAAAAACTCGAGCTAAAATGTTTTTGCATGAAGTATTTTTTGTCACACAAAATTGATAGACTTACCAAAATATCATTTGGAAGTTGCATATCTATTATTTGGAATTATAGGATTATTTAGTAATACTAAAACATATCCTGAATGCTATAAGAACTAGCTCGGCGCCCGCCTCGCCTTGGTCTGCATGTGTAACGTTTTAAAATAATACATTAAAATTTAAAAAAACGAAAAAGCAATCAATCTAAACATACCGTACTTTTGGGGTGTAATGCAAGAAATCAAAAACTCTAATTACTGACACACCAAAATTTATTTCGATTAAGATGGTTATTCTTTGCCGTACGCCGTCACGCTGCTTGATGCACCGCATCTCCAAACTATCTCTAACTCGAAAAATCAAATTTTGTAACACACATTACCTCTTTATTCATATGATCAGCGTAAACTACTATCCACTCAAATCGGCTCTTCAAGCATACTACCCCGCTCTAGTGCTACTCTAGGCTGTACCGAAAAAGGTAAAAAAAATTTGGTGAAAGCACATTTGGTAAAATTTTTTTTGGTAAAGGCACATTTAGTAAAATTTTCTTTTAGTAAGGCACTTTGTCGTTGTTTTTGTGTCAAAGACCTTCTTATTCCAACTTTTTCTTCTCTTTCCCTTTCTTTCTCCAGGTTTCTATATCTATTTCCTCCAGTAAAATTCTTCTTAATTATACTCATTTTTTCTAACTTAAAATTATGTGTTAGATTAGGTTTGTCAGGACCAAAATCAATTTTTCACCCACGCAAACCCCAAAACGTGCGCTGGTTACCTCCTGGTCAGGTGGATGTCCACCTGGGCCGGTACTCACCATCTTTACCTTTACCTCTACCTTTTACCCTTACCTCTACCCTTACCTCTACCTTCAACTTTTACCCTTACCTCTACCCTTACCTCTACCTTTTACCCCTACCTCTACCCTTACCTCTACCTTCAACTTTTACCCTTACCTCTACCCTTACCCTTCCCTCTACCTTTTACCCCTACCTCTACCTTTACCTCTACCTTCAATTTTTACCTCTACCTTTACCTCTAGCTTTTACCATTACCTGTAACTTTTACCGTTACCTTTACCTTTTACCCTTAGCTGTATTTCTACCTTCAACTTTTACAAATACATGCAAATACAACTGCTTCGGCACCAAACGATTTATTCAACAACACAACAGTGCAAAGCACACCTCAACGGACAAAGTAACGATTTACGATAGAATTTCTCATATTTGATCCCGTGTTCATTCTTTGCAATGCGCAGAGATTGCATGCACAGACCCGCCTTGGCGGCTGATCATCATTCATTTCCACAATCATTCATTCCCGTGAACATTGCGAAAACTAAAAAAAACAACGATAGAGTGAGAGAAAAAGCACATTCTCAAAGTAGCGAGCAAAAGTCAACAATCCGCACAACAATGAAACGCACAACAATGAAAAACGGACGTTAAATTCGTGTTCAGCGAACTAAAATTGCTCTAGAAATGCTTTACGGGACAATATTTTGAAATCGAGATGAAGGTAAAAATTTTTACCCTGCTACCACCCATGGTAAAAATATGCCTTGGTCCCCCCTGTGTTTTTTACCCTTACCTCTACCTCTACCTTTACCTCTAAGTATGGTGATTACAGGTAGAGGTAAGGGTAAAAGTTAGAGGTAAAGGTAAGGGTAAAAATTATGGTGAGTACGGGTAGAGGTAAGGGTAAAAGGTAAGGGTAAAAGGTAGAGGTAAAGGTAAGGGTAAAAATTATGGTGAGTACGGGTAGAGGTAAGGGTAGAGGTAAGGGTAAAAGGTAAGGGTAAAAAGATGGTAAGTACCGGCCCTGGATGGCCTACAAAATTAAAATTTCTTTATATAAAAAAATAAACCATTTTTTCTTACTTAAAACTGTATGAGGAATTTGGCTTGTTAAGACCAAAAGTGCGATTCCACCTATCCAACTCCAAACCTGGGGTGGCTACCACCTGGACAGGTTGATATCCAGGTAACTCCAGAGTAGGGGTAAATTCTGACCTGAAAAGTCAAACGCCTGTTTTTTATATCTTTAACTGGTGAAAAAAGGTATGCGCTCAGGTGAATTCGAACCAGCGACCTCTAAATCAGCCCTTAGAATCACTAAGAACCCCATCATCCAGTATGACCAAACCAAATGGTCGTCCACTTGGATCAAAAATTTTTTGATCACGTTTCCGGGTTCTAAAACATTTTTTTTGCACTTATTCGAGCATGCTGAAAATGGTTTGACAGTGGTGAAATCACGTTTTATCAAAAAATTTTTGAGTTATTGCTAACGATTGAATTATCAAAATCAATCGTTAGCAATAACTCAAAAATTTCTCGACAAAACGTGATTTCACCACTGTCAAACCATCTTCAGGATGCTCGAATTAGTGCAAAAAAAATGTTTTAGAACTCGGAAACGTGAAAAAAAGAATTTTTGATCCAAGTGGACGACCACTTGGTTTGGTTAGTCCCTCTGAATGGAGTTCTGAGCGATTATAAGTGGTGATGTAGAGCTTGCTGGTTCGAATCCACCTGGGCGCATGCCTTATTTTTTATCATGATTTTGAGTATTTGAGTGGTGTAGAAGTCCATACACTCATCACCAAGGTCGCTGATTCAAACCCATCTGAGTGCACAGTCCTGAGTAGAGGACTTCGATTCATGTCCTGGTCACTAGGTGCTTAACGGGGTTCGGGGATCATAAGGTGCTTTTATATGGTTTGGAGAAACGTCTATGCCCTCCAAAAACGGTATCTTCGTGACCAAAACAGCCAACTCAGCGCCGAAATAAAATCTATGGCCGAAAACGAACTCTATGACCAAAAGGTGTGCCACCCGAAAATGTCCACCGAAAAAGTGCTTTACCAAAAGAAATTTTACCAAATGTGTCTTTACCAAAAATTTTTACCAAAAGGTTTTTTTTACCAAATGTTTTACCTTTCTCGGTACAGCCGCTACTCTAGTCTACTAAAAATACGACACATATATGAAACAGCTCGTGAATTATATATAAACAAGTTTCCTCTCGAGACAAAAACAAAAAATATTTGAATTCAAAATAAGGTCCAATTTCAAATTCCCTTTAAAGGGGCATGATCGTGCCCGATGGGGAGAAAAGGCGCGAGCCAGCAGTTCTTTTTTTTTCTCGATAAACTTTTACATTCGTTCTCGTCTAGACTTTTAAGTTTTCTGTCTAGTTTTTAAAAGCAGTATAATGTCATCTACATCAGATTTGACGCAGAACGAGTAAAAAATGGGACGATTCGAAAAAATTCGAAAAAACTGCTGGTTCGCGCCTTAACGCATGGGCATGCCCTTTAAATGACCACATCCCTAAATAAGTCAACCTCCCCAGTTTTAAGTCGTCATTTTTTTGCCGATCTGTTTTTCAAAACAAATTTAGATACAGGGCTACACGGAAATATTCGCAAGAGCTCTGATTAACTCACTTAGCGTCGAGATTTTGACTCTCAAAGAGAAAACTACCAATTTCCTCAGTAAAACACAAAAATTGAAACAAAAAAAATCTCAAAACCAAAATTCAAAATAAGCATTCTACTCCTGAGATTCGAAGCTTCGATTAAAAAAAAATTGACCAAAAACTAAACAAAAACACATCAAACAAACTCAAAACATTAATTGTCCACAAACAAACAGACAAAACATGTAATAATTTTTTTTAAATTAAAATTGTTTTAGTTTGTAGATTATTTTGTCTGGGCTTTTTCAAGAAAGTCTATGCTTGTTGAAAGCCCTCTTCTTGCGATTGAAGACGTGCTTTTTGGGTTATGAATTTATTTTTATTTTAATTGTAAAAAAATCATGGGGTATTCGCTACTAGCGCCGAAAAAATGAATAAAACCTGAATTATAGTCAATTTTCCCGGAAAAATTTTCCGTCTTTTTAATAGCCATATCTGAACATTCTTAAATTGAATTTTTTTTTCTGTAAATTGGCTTTGCAGCTTTTTAACTGCGCTTCAACATAACATCAAAAGTTTTTGCTATTAGATATTAAATAGAAAATTTCATCTTCTGAAATAGTGAAAATGGCTGTAAAATTGTCAGAAAATGTCATAACTTTTCAATTGATCTGTTCACAGCCAAAATTAAAATTTTTGTAAAAATCAAGAATACGTCTTCAATCACACATTTAGGGCTTTCAAACAAGCATAAGCATTGTTGAAGATGTCTTAGTGAAAAAAAAATTACAGACTAAAACATGGTCGGGGGGTAATTGAAATGGCTCGGGCGCGAAAAGTGCGAACCCCAATTTGTACTTTGAATTGCCTTAAAAAGCCACAAGGTGTACGTAAAATGGCCTTCTAGAGGGGTGGATTATAAGAGGGGGGGGGTGTTATTTTGGGCGGCGGTAAATTGAACCTCCGGTAAATTGACCCTCGAAATTTGTCTTGGCGGGATTTTTTGGCTTTTACCGTATAACCTCTATTAACTAAGAGCGAATTTTTTCTAATTCCAATTCCTGTTTTCTGGATTAATTCGGGCATGCTGAAGATGGTTTGATAGTGCTAAAATGCCGTTTTGTAGGGTATTTCTTGAGTTTTGGTAAAATCAATCATTTCCAATACTCAAAAAATACCATAAAAAACCCTCTTTTGCTATTATCAATCATCTTCAGTATGCCTGAATCAGTCCAAAAAACAGATTTTGGAACATGAAAAATGTAAAAAAAATTTCGCTCCCAGTGGACGACCACTTGGTTTAGTTGTATCCAGGTAGTAGTGGTACCTGGGTAGCTATCTTTTGGTCTTGTAAAGTACTTTTAAAACTTAAAATGTTTTTTTATAATCCAACCTCAGTTCTACTGGATAATCCATGCACCAACTAAACCAAGTGGTCGTCCACTTGGAGCAAATTTTTTTACGTTTTCCATGTTCCAAAACTTATTTTCTGGACTAATTCATGCATGCTGAAGATGGTTTGATAGTGGTAAAATGCCGTTTCGTCGAGTATTTTTTGAGTATTGGACAATAATTGATTTTACCAAACTGGTTTTTAGAAAAGCTCAAGAAATACCCTACAAAACGGCATTCTAGCACTATCAAACCATCTTCAGCATGCATGAATTAGTCCAGAAAACAGGTTTTAAGGCCCGAAAAAGTGAAAAAAATTGCTCCAAGTGGTTATATATACCCTCAGCTGCATACCACTAACTGAATGTCTGCGTATTCTAGGTAAACTAACGCCTGAGTAACACCATCTAGATGAGATCTGGGTGGCGCAAGCTAGTTACTATCACATCTAGTTCTGTGTGGAGCGACCTGATATCCTTGTGGTTTTCCTACCCTTTCGTGGTACTTACCTATCACCGAGATGGTTACTCTTCCTAACGGGATTTACCAACACCGAAAATTATAATTACCCCTCCAAGAAAAAATTTGGAGGTTCAATTTACCGGAGGGTCAATTCACCTAGAGCCCTTATTTTTAAATGACCCTTAGGGGGTGGCATATTAGAGGGAAGCGGCTTATTGGGAGAGGGCGGCCTATTCGAGAAAATACGGTAACTTTTTTTGGCGCTAGTAGTGAATATCACCCCCCCCCAAGAATCCGACCTTTTAAAATTGCTGTATCTACCCTTGCAAACAACAAATTTAGGCTTAGCCCTTAGGCTTGGGGGTAGGCCAGCATACGGAAGTTGTGACTAATAAAGAGTTTACGCATATTTTCCGGGGTCTGGAACATAAATTTGGGTACTTTTTACTAAAGTAAAAAAAGGTGAAAATCGTTGCGGGGAGGGGGGGGGGTGGGTATTCGCTACTAGGGTCTTTTTCCAACATATTCTTTGAATCAGTGAACGCAGAAGAGATGGGCGCGAATAGGGTGTAACGTTTATGCTAGCTCAAAGCACACGGCCATGATTTTGTACTCAACATTTTTATCAGTCAAAAGCAACAATGCCTGTTGCCAACGATTAGCCAAAAAAGAACCAATGAAAACACGCGACTAAAATAATCCATATCTAATCATTTTAATATTTCAAAAGTAAGCACTGTGTACCTCTGCAAAACTTTTTTTTAATATTGATATTTTTTGAATTTTATAACTGCTGCTCGCGTTGTACTGGTGATATATGGCCGCTTAAGACTTCGCCTGTCATACGCGATCTTCAGGGCTCAGAATTTTATGCTGAACATAAATCATTTTTTTAGGAGTTTAAAAAGACTTTCTGAGAAAATGACAAAGTCACAATAAATATTTACCACGTATTTTTTTCATTCGTGAACAGTTCATACCATTCCACAAAGCAAGAAAAACTGCACCAGAAAATGTTTCAATTTACGAAAATGAGGGTTCTTTTAGAGTTTCAAGTGACAGTCGCAAAGAAAATCATAAAATTAATTAAATCAATGTTCTGACGGAAATTTTTTGCTCGGAATACCCTAAATTCAAAATTTTCACTCGTTCGAAAGAGGAGATTCCGGCGATTTTTGTACATGTAACATGTCAATAAGTTATCGCTATATGAAAAAGATAAATGCAAAACAAACTAAAAATATGGATTTGTGATGGTCTGAAATATGCTTTGAATTCAACCGGTATATTGACCCTTCAGAATCAATTTCCACTTGAAAAAAAATAATAGGCCTGTTTCCGACGAATTTTTGAACCCGAATAACCATCCTGCCAATCGGAGTGTAAAGATTGATAAAATATTCTATGGATAATCGAAATCCTTGCGATATTTGCAACCAGATTGTGAAAACTGGTGAAAATTTCAAAAAATCAGGCTAAAAAAGTGTCGGATCCTAGGTGGGAACGGACTTTTTAGTGAGTGTCCTTGAATCGAGAGTCGACTGTAGTACCGTATTATCTCTATCAATCCCCACTTTCTAATAATCCTCACCATATAGACCTTATATCTCAGCCTAGAGCAAACATTTTGCAAATCTGTTTTTTGCGTTTTCTTGATTAGCACGAGCACTCTTGATTCAACTTTTTCAGATTTTGGTTAAGTACCCGAAAATCTCGAAACCGGTCTCAAATTTTTTCTGATTTTTTAGGGGTTGAAAAATGATGCCCCATGGCGGCTGCTTTTTCGTTTTTTTTTGAAATTGAATGTATTATTTCAAAGGGTTACTCTTTGGAGTTATTTCGAGCGACTCAAAAGAGTAGAGTGCGAAACGAAAGAGAAATTGTTGAATTTGTCAAATTCTCATTTGCATCAACAAGTATGGTCCTTTAAGGTTTTTTCAGTATTACTGATAAATATGCAACTTCCAAATGATATTTTGGTAAGTCTATCAATTTTGTGTGACAAAAAAATACTTCATGCAAAAACATTTTAGCTCGAGTTTTTCATGCGTCTTTCTTGTATGGCTGAACTGACTGAAATGCAGAAGCTGTGCAAACGCTGGAAAAAAGTCATTGATTGCTAGGCTTTGCCACTGTGAAAGCTTCTCTACAAACACAATCTTCACATCAAGAGCATTAAAAAAGCCATTACTCGCTCCGAAAACACGCAAATTGTTGAGATGACAATAGTTTTTTTAGAATATATGCCGAAAAAGTTCATCTGGTTTTGCAACTGTAACTGCTTGGTATATCAAGCTACTTTTTAAACTTCAAAAAAGGAGGCTGAGGCCTTATAGAGGAGTAAATTTGCTGCATTTGGTACCAAAGAGGTATGCAAAAAATGCAAATTTAGGGTGTTCTATGCAAAAGTTAGACAGAAAACGCAAAAAACCCTAATTTTACTCGGAAAAATGCCAGTTGTTTGCGTAGATGATCTACGTAGATGGTTCTATATTTTGAAAAAATTTTACATGCAAACAAAATCAATTCGAAAACATTATTGACTAAATTAGGGTGGTCCCGCGCGAATTCAGAATTTCCAAATTGCTGTGCTTATCAAGTTTCATGGTCCTTTAAATGGGCATACCAGCGCGTTACACTGCAATTAAGGCGGCTACCAGCAAATTATTTCTCTCATGACCGTTTTCTATAGGCGTTCTACATGATCCAACGAAAGTTTTCTGCCTACTTTTTAAAAGTAGGATAATCTCATAAATATCAGAATTGCATGAGACAAGTGAAAACAAGGATGATTTTTGAAAATTTGCTCGTCCCTGCCTTAATTTGCGGTGTAACGTATGCCCCTTTAAGCATGTTTTAGCATCTAAGATGTTATAAAAAGATGATTTTGGATATTTTTGAGCTACGCCATATAGTTCACTCCTGCCTCAAACTTTAGTGCATTTGAAAACCACCCTCTTATCATAATAAGAAATCGAAAACAATGTTTTACTCGTTTTGAAAACATTTCATGACTATTTACAGTTAACCGAACGGCTTCTAGTGTTAGACTGGAAACCTGAAAAAGCTAACAACTACTATATCCTTTTTAGTGTAAGTGGCTTTTGCAAGCGTGCATCAGACATGTGGTCATCATTGACCTCAGAGAAGTCATGCTCACTTCCACAGCCTTGCAATTTGAAGGACCCTTTGAAGTGGCACAGATAGACGATGAATTTCTAGACATCTTGTACCAGGGATCCTGCCTGAAGCAAATACTAGTGAACATGAATTTTATAACAAAGAAATGTGGACGAAACTACAGGCACTTGGTGCATTGCGACGACTGAGAATGTAAGTCTGAACAGTCTTCTGTGACCATCTTAACGGCTAGAAAACAAAACCCGAAACTACTTATACAGAAACATGTAAAAACAAAGTCGATAATTAAGGCAAAATGGCTTCCAAAGGTACGACCTTTCGAATTTTCAGTTGCTTGCGAATTTTCGACGCTCACTCTGTTTTGACTAGCCCTGCTTTGTGGCTGAAAAAGTTTGAAAAAATATAAAAGTTAAAAATATCACACCCTTCGAAACTAAAGCAAACGAGCTTTTTAAAGCCAAAAATTGGTCTTGAAAATTTTTACTTAATAGTCGAAAGTCGACAACCCTGAAAATATGTGTCTATAGAGTTGGCTCAGATCCGATATTTGGAACCGGAATTTTAGTTTTGCTAAAACCGGAATATGAACCGGAATTTCACTTCTGCCGAATCCAAAAACAGAGCAGAAAAAAAGAAATTTTTGGAAAAAAAATCGCTGCCGGTTTACATGATTTTTTTGTTTAATTTGATATTTAACACAAAAAATTCGTTCAAAACTTGAAAATACGAGTTCAAAATCAGCTGAGCAAGAGAAAAACTATGAAATAGCTGGCTTGGAATTGATATCTGAACCAAAACTAAAATTACATATTTTTTGCGACCGGAACCAGAATCCAAAAAGGACCGGAATTCCGGGCCAACTCTACAAAGACTCTGACAAAGAAGAAGTATCTACCCTCTCAAATTATGTGTTTACCTCATCAAATTCTAATTTTCCACCTCCTAAAATCTATATTCTCCCCGTCAACTCCATATTTTGTCAAAAATACTTGAATTTGCAATCTAATAACAAACTTGCCCAAGTAAAAACAAAAGAAGGTTGGAATCTTTGACATAATATGGAGTGAAAATTTTAAATCGAGGAGTAAACACATAATTTGAGAAAGTACACACATGCTTCAACAGGTTAAAACATATTTTGCTTAAAATTTGAATTTTAGTGAGCGAAAGAATTTATTAAATTCAATTTAAAGGGGTTTACACATAATTTTTAAGGTTTTTTCCTATAGCCATAAAATCTCACAACGGTAAATTTTAAAATCTACTAGTCCTACGAAGCATTCGACGATTAGGAGTGCGTTTCATGTTACCTTCCTGTAGTTTAGTAAGCGTGTTTGAATTCACTCTAAGCTTGTAAAAACTTCTAGAAATTCGCTAATTTTATCGAAAGCTTACGGCATTAACGATATCGGCATTGTGATTGCTGCGAAGATTCAACTTAAAACTTATAATTTTCAGCATGACTACGTACAGCGTGCAAGCTTCAATTGATGTTGGACAAGTATATGTGCCTGCGACAATCAGCAAAGTGACTAAACCGGATTACATCGAGAGGGAGGTTAGACTTTTTATAATGATAAAAGCATTACCTTTAAAAAATAAAAACTAGGATGGTGTATCGTCTAGCGAAAACGTCACATACACAGTGCACGGCATGCTCGAGTGTGAAATCATAAAGGAATTCAATAAGAATGCCGTCAGTGTGTCCCGTGATGGATTCTGTAGAGTGATGGTAACGGTGCGTGACAAGGTTGTGTTATGCTGTTTCACCTTCTTTGTTAATATGTTTTGTTTATTCAGGATACCGGAGTGGAGGTTTTGAGTCTCATCTTTAGTTCAACTGCTGATGCTTCCAATTTCGTCATCAACTTCTGAAGATCGTCAAGTATCCCAATTGGTAATCTGTTGTTGTTCGTTTGATCGGTCTCAATAAATATGTCGTTATTGAACATCTTCGCAATGTGACATTGTGTTTGCTAGCTTCTCTTTTTAGGTTAATTATTAAATTTGAACCACTGGCTTCCGGATATATCTTTATTCGGTGCTAATATGTTTACCTCTCGGTTTGACGTGCTCTGTGAACCTGATTTGTCAGCCGTGTGACACGACTCGTGTCTGAAAAACAATAATTGCAACATTGAAAAATTTACGAAACTAACAGAAACCAGTGATCTAGGTGGTTTAGTGTGGTCTAAAGTGGTTCGGAATCAAGCGATTGAGGCGATCCAGGTGGGATTTTGATGCGCGCAATCAAACTTTTGCAAAAAGTATCCTTCAAGTAAACATTTTGCGCGTTGCTATGAAGTCGCTCTGTATTTTTAGAAAAATATCATAAATATTTGTTTTTTACTGATTGTCATGTGTGATAGGGTTGTCGATTCGACGCGTCGCATTCGACTTTTTACGTCGAAAAGTCGAAAATTTTCGACTTCCGATATTTGACTTCGACGCGTCGCCTTTCGTCTCGACACGTGAAATTTCGGCTAAACTACACTATTACGCACTGTCCGTAAATGGCCACAAATCATGTGTTTTCAAGCACATCTCGATTACAAAACATAACAATGGGCTGTCGGCAATCGTCAACAATCGGCCAGGAATCAATCGGCGGTGATCAATCGTCCTGTTCCCACATAAGGCTGCTTACATAATGATTCAACGGGTGTCAAATTTTTTACCAGTTTTCACAGTCTGGTTGCAAATATCGCAAGGATTTCGATTCTGCTGACCGTTTTTTTAATAACTAAACAATTTTACTACTCAAAAAGCAAAACCAAGATTTAAGGACAGGCTTTTTTAAAAATCCCTGTCCTTAAATCTAGGTTTTGCTTTTTGAGTAGTAAAATTATTTAGTTATTAAAAAACGGTCAGCAGAATCGAAATCCTTGCGATATTTGCAACCAGACTGTGAGAATTGGTAAAAAATTTCAAAAATCAGGCTAAAATAGTGTCGGATCCTAGGTGGGAACGGACTTTTTAGTGAGTGTCCTTAAATCGGGAGTCGACTGTAATACCGTATTATCTCTATCAATCCCCCACTTTCTAATAATCTCTCACCATATAGACCTTATATCTCAGCCTAGAGCAAACATTTTGCAAATCTGTTTTTTGCGTTTTCTTGATTAGCACGAGCACTCTTGATTCCACTTTTTAGATTTTGGAGTAAAATAAGACGAATCCGGCGTTGATCAGACACCGAACTCTCAAATATCTCCACAGAGGAAGATGGATCCAATCCATATGATGTGGAAATGCAAGGGTCAAGGTTGTTAGTTTATTAGCTAGCAAGAGCATATGAGTCTGCTGCTCCAAAACACAATACTAATACACAACTGATTGAAAAGCTGGCTGGCTGGCTGGCTAGCGCCAGTTCCACTCCTACACATACATATATATATTACAACAACACAGGATATCTTAGCGGAGAAGATGGGAACAAGGAGTAGGATGAGATCAGAGGCACACAACACTTTATCAACACCATAATATCATTAAAGAAAAGGCACAGGAAGCAGATACTCTCAAACAAACAGCTTATACAACAGTCACAAGAAAACACATTGGAATGTACAAGAATAAAAAGGCATTAGGATTTGGATTGGTGTTTGTTTGGTTAAATTGAGATTTTAGACTAGAAAACCTCCTTGGAGTAAAAACACACTTTAATTAGATCCACTTTACATTGGTTACGTACCCAAAAATCTCGAAATCGGTCTCAAGTTTTTCTGATTTTTTGAGAGTTGAAAAATGATCCCCCATGATGGTGGCTTTTTCGTTTTTTTTTAATTTAAATGTATTATTTTAAAGCGTTACTCTTTGGAGTTATTTCGAGCGACTCAAAAGAGTAGAGTGCGAAACGAAAGAGAAATTGTTAAATTTGTCAAATTCTCATTTGCATCTACAAGTATGGTCCTTTAAAGGGCCATTGCCGTCCCCGACAACGAGAATTTCGAATGTTTGAATTCGCGCGGGACAGTACTCTTTCGTCTCGCACTGTACTCTTTTGACTTGCTGCGAATGACTGGCTAGGGGAAACTTGCCAAAAACGAAATTTGCCAAACGTATGTTTTGCCAAAACGAAATTTGCAAAAACGAAATTCGCCAAAACGAAATTTGCCAAATCGAAATGCGCCAAAACGAAATATGCCAATACGAGATTTGCCGAAACGAAATTTGGCCAACGGATCAACAGGGGGACCAAGGCAGTTTTCACGTTTTTTTCAAAATTTTCGAAACTATGTCCTAACCACCTAAAGCCACCCCAAACAACCAAAAACCATCCAAAACCACCCAAAACCACCCAAAATCACACCAAACCACCCCGAACACCAAAAAACAAACACAAACCATTCAAAACTTCACCAAAAAAATTTAAATTTGAAAATTTAATTTAAATTTGTAGTCGGAACCAACCAAACCAAGTGGTCGTCAACTTGGATCAAAATTTTTTTTACTTTTTTGGGTTCCAAAACCTGTTTGATGGACCAATTTGTGCACGCTGAACATGGTTTGACAGTGGTAAACTCACGTTTTATGAAGAAATTTTGAGTTTTAGGGAATAATTGAATTTGGTAAAATAATTATTTGCCAAAACTCAAAAAATAACTGAGAAAACGGCATTTCGCCACTGTAAAACCATGTTAAGCGTGCACGAATTAGTCCAGAAAATAGGTTTTGGAACACAGAAACGTAAAAAAAATTTTGATCCAAGTGGACGACCACTTGGTTTGGTTGGTTCAGACTAAAAATTCGAATTCCCGCAAAATTTTGTTTGGTGTAGTTTCAGATGGTTTCGGGTGGTTTGGGGTGTTTTGGGTAGTTTAGTGTGATTTTGGGTGGTTTTTGCTGTATTAGGTGGTTTTGGTTGTTTGGGGTGGCTTTAGGTGGTTAGGACACAATTTCGAAAATTTCGAAAAAAACGTAAAAACTGCCTTGGTCCCCCCTGTTGGTTCGTTGGCCAAATTTCGTTTTGGCGCATTTCGTTTTGGCAAATTTCGTTTTGGCAAATTTCGTATTTGGCAAATTTCGTTTTTGGCAAGTTTCCCTAGCCGAATGACTCAAAAGAAAAAATGAAAGACGAAAGAGAACTGTCCCGCGCCAATTCAAACACTTGAAATTCTCGTTGTCGGAGACGGCAATGGCCTTTTAGGTTTTTTCAGTATTACTGATGAATATGGAACTTCCAAATGATATTTTGGTAAGTCTATCAATTTTGTGTGACAAAAAAATACTTCATGCAAAAACATTTTAGCTCGAGTTTTTCATGCGTCTTTCTTGTATGGCTGAACTGACAAAGTGCAGAAGGGTGTGCAAACGCTGGAAAAAAGTCATTGAAAGGCTAGGCTTTGCCACTGTGAAAGTCTTCTCTACAAACACAATCTACCCAAGCCACTGGCCAGACCACCGCAAAAAGTTGAATTTGACTGAGGTTTGTCAACATCGAACTAATTCGATATTTCTTTCAGTTTTATCATCCGCCTTCTTTTTATTTGTTAATAAGCTAACACTGTATCCATTCTGAAAAATAAATTAACCATTCGCGCCACAAACTTATTTCTGGTCATCCACGTACCTTTTCAGGTTAAATAGCCTTGGGACCAAGGCAAAAAGTCAAATTTTGGTCACATTTTTTTTGTCAGAAAGTGTCGACCGCCACCTGAAAATATGTTTTAAATGGGCATACCAGCGCGTTACACTGCAATTAAGACGTCTACCAGCAAATTATTTCTCTCATGACCCTTTTCTATAGGCGTTCTACATGATCCGACGAAAGTTTTCTGCCTACTTTTTAAAAGTAGGATAATCTCATGAATATCAGAATTGCATGAGACAAGTGAAAACAAGGATGATTTTTAAAAACTTGAGCCTAAGCCTCAAACTTTAGTGCATTTGAAAAACCTTGATAAATAAACCGTTTGATGCCGAAGCAGTTTTATTTGCATGTATTTGTGAAAGTTGAAGGTAGAAATACAGCTAAGGGTAAAAGGTTAAGGTAATGGTAAAAGTTACAGGTAAAAAAAAGGTAGAGGTAGGGGTAAAAGCTAGAGGTAAGAGTAAAAGTTAGAGGTAAGGGTAATTTTTATTGATACGGGCCCTGGAATCAGTTTTCATATTTCGAATTCCACTTGAGACAATAAATATGGAAACACTTTCCTGACACATATTTGATTTTTTGTTGTCTCGAGTGGTATCCAATAATCGAAAACAATGTTTTACTCGTTTTGAAAACATTTCATGACTATTTACAGTTAACCGAACGGCTTCTAGTGTTAGACTGGAAACCTGAAAAAGCTAACAACTACTACAGTCGAGTCCCGCTATAGTGCGACCCCCAAAAGTTCGTTCCAGCCTCGGGTCCGACACTTTTTTTACCTCGATTTTCAAAACTTTTTTTAAATTCTGTTTTGACAGTCTGGTCAGAAATATCATAAGGATTCCGATTTTGCCGATCGTTTTTCAAAAACCTAAAATTTTTTCTTTTAAAAAAGGAAAAACCCGCTATAGTGCGACTACTTTACAAAAAGTGGTCGCACTATAGCGGGTTTTTCCTTTTTTAAAAGAAATAATTTTAGGTTTTTGAAAAACGATCGGCAAAATCGGAATCCTTACGATATTTCCGACCAGACTGTCAAAACAGAATTTAAAAAAAGCTTAGAAAATCGAGGTAAAAAAAGTGTCGGACCCGAGGCTGGAACGAACTTTTGGGGGTCGCACTATAGCGGGACTCGACTGTATATCCTTTTTAGTGTAAGTGGCTTTTGCAAGCGTGCATCAGACATGTGGTCATCATTGACCTCAGAGAAGTCATGCTGACTTCCACAGCCTTGCAATTTGAAGGACCCTTTAAAGTGGCACAAATGGACGATGAATTTCTAGACATCTTGTACCAGGGATCCTGCCTGAAGCAAATACTAGTGAACATGAATTTTATAAACAAACAAATGTGGACGAAACTACAGGCACTTGGTGCATTGCGACGACTGAGAATGTAAGTCCGAACAGTCTTCTGTGACCATCTTAACGGCTAGAAAACAAAACCCTAAACTACTAATACAGAAACATGTAAAAACAAAGTCGATAATTAAGGCAAAATGGCTTCCAAAGGTACGACCTTTCGAATTTTCAGTTGCTTGCGAATTTTCGGCGCTCACTCTGTTTTGACTAGCCCTGCTTTGTGGCTGAGAAAGTTTGAACAAATATAAAAGTTAAAAATATCACACCCTTTGAAACTAAAGCAAACGAGCTTTTTAAAGCCAAAAATTGGTCTTGAAAATTTTTACTTAAAAGTCGAAAGTCGACAACCCTGAAAATATGTGTCTACTAGAGTTGGCTCAGATCCGATATTTGGAACCGGAATTTTAGTTTTGCTAAAACCGGAATATGAACCGGAATTTCACTTCGGCCGAATCCAAAACCAGAGCAGAAAAAAAAAGAAATTTTTGGAAAAAAAATCGCTGCCGGTTTACATGATTTTTTTGTTTAATTTTATATTTAACACAAAAAATTCGTTCAAAACTTGATAATACGAGTTCAAAATCAGCTGAGCAAGAGAAAAATTATGAAAGAGTTGGGCTCGGAATTGATATCTAAACCAGAACCGAAATCCAAAAAAGGACCGGAATTCCGGGCCAACTCTACAAAGACTCTGAAAAAGAAGAAGTATCTACCCTCTCAAATTATGTGTTTACGTCATCAAATTCTAATTTTCCACCTCCTAAAATCTATATTCTCCCGTCAACTCCATATTTTGTCAAAAATACTTGAATTTGCAATCTAATAGCAAACTTTTTCAAGTAAAAATAAGAAAAAGGCTGGAAATTTACGTATCCTTGACATAATATGGAGTGAAAATTTTAAATCGAGGAGGTAAACACATGATTTGAGAAAGTACACACATTCTTCAACGGGTTAAACTAAGGTTGTATAATTCTCCGAAAAAATAAATATCGGAGAATTCTCCGGAGAATTCTCCGAGAATTCTCTCGAGTATATGGAGGATTTAATAAGGAAAAACTGGAAATTCCGGAGAATTTCGGAGAATTCTCCGGAGAATTCTCCGAAATCCCGGAGAATTGTACAACCCTAGATTAAACACACATTTTGCCTGAAATTTGAATTTTAGTGAGCAAAAAAATTTAAAGGGGTTTACACATAATTTTTGGGGTTTTTCCTATAGCCATAAAATCTCACAACGGTAAATTTCAAAAATCTACTAGTCCTACGAAGCATTCGACGATTAGGAGTGCGTTTCATGTTACTTTCCTGTAGTTTAGTAAGCGTGTTTGAATTCATTCTGAGCTTGTGAAAACTTCTAGAAATTCGCTAATTTTATCGAAAGCTTACGGCAAATTTGGACCATTTCCCTACTTTAAAGGATATCTCAGCTTCCTGATATCAACGGATTCGGATTCAAGTGCGCTACCCAGGTTCTTAAAGGGGCATGCTCGCGCCTGATGGAATAATTCTTTCATTTCAAATTGGCGGGTACCAGGCACGCCAGAGATTTTGAATTTCAAATTCAAATTTTCAAATCATTTTGAGTTCTGTGCTTTATCTTTCGTGACTTGTCGGTGATTTTTGCTCTCATTTTACGCTTGATTTTCTTACTGACTGACTGTTTTGGTTTTAGCGTCAAAGAGTCTCGTGTGCTCAGGTGGTAATTTTCGCGCATGCTCACGTTCTTCCATCGATCTTGCTGCTTGTATTAGATAAGTTTTATTTATTTTGTGCCCCGTCATTTTCTTTTCCCTTGTTCTGTCTTTCAGGTGTCTATTTGGAGGTCTCAAGAGCGAAGGATATCAGCAGTGGTTATATTTATGATTTTAGGTTCTCTCCTCAGGTATTATTAGACGTTTTTATACAAATCGCGCTGCGACTGCATATATCCTGTCAAAGTCCATTATAAAAGTAAATAAATATAGCAGGCAACCATTTACGTAGTGATTTTTGACTTTGTCAGCCTGTATACGGTCGAAGTGTCACTTTCTATGTGCCTTCGTGCTCCATTCCATGGCAGTATGGCTAGGCCCTTGTAACATATCTGTCGGAGCGCGTCAACTTCTCTGAAGAGGCTGCCTAGCGAAAGTGTTCATCCCGCTGGGCTTTTTACCGCTAATTTTCAGGTTCGATCGACAATTGGGACCACATCTTTACGTCTTGCATCTTTGTCTCTCTTGCTTGGTTCTTGGCATTTGTAAAGTCCGCTAAAACACACACCTTCGGAAATGAGAATGTAAAAGTTGTTGCAAACACGAAAAATGTGGGCAAAACATTGAGTTACAAGAAAGTGCGGACTGAATGTAGGTCGGTTATGATAACCTAAAAATTTTATCGGCTGGAATCGGAAAATTGGAAAGACCTAACACTGCCGCATTACAACACTGCCGTCCAAATATATTCTTTACGTCACAGGATTCCTCTTTCACTTCTTTCTTCGATTTTCACGTTAATAATTTTAGATCACCAAATAACCTTTTTATCAGTTAGACCCGCTATCAGACCCACTTTTTACTTTGGTCTCCATGTTTTTTTGGCTTAGGTGCGATTTCAGAGAAAATTTTAGCGTAAAGCGTGTTTACCAATAAAAAAACTTCAACTTTGACTCCATGAACAAACTAGAGCAGGAGTACTCTCAATCGGGAGTGCTGAACGAGCCACACAGACCAAAACATACCTGACTAATTGATGGATACAGAAAATGGAAGGAAAACACACTGATCAATTCGATTACTGCGGCAAAAAGAGCTAACTTTCTAAGAATCGTCGCTGTTGATGGTTGTACTGATAGACTCCCCTAAAAGTTAGAGACGCATACCACTAGACGACGAAAAGTGCAATCGATGGATTGGTTGATGGTGTGAACCTCGTGGAGCATCCTGACGATGGTCGTAATTCAGGAGCGGGAACGGAAAGTTACAGAAAAAAGTAAACTTTGACTACTTTTGAAGGAAAAAAGATCTTTCATCCAGTGCTTATTACCATTTTGAAGCAAAAAAAACACTTTGACTAATATGTTAAAAAAACAATTTCGGTTCCCATGAAAAGTACAAATCTATTTAAAAAGTACAAATCCCACCCCTGAGGTAATCATCGGCATATTGAACATTCGTCATATGTCAAGCTAAGAACAAGTTCTGAACGGTAGCATCGAGCTGAAAGAATTCGTGGAGGCAAGCCAGAAAAAATACCAAGAAAGATCAATTTGTAGCAAATGATGACCCAGCTGATTGTTGTTCGATGCAATGGAAAGCGTTGTTGATAAATCAATTAGACTGCTGTCTAATCGTCTTCTATATGTGAGCTGCTACAAAAATGCTACGAAGCCCCAATTGTCGATCGAACCTGAAAATTAGCGGTAAAAAGCCCAGCGGAATGAACACTTTCGCTAGGCAGCCTCTTCAGAGAAGTTGACGCGCTCCGACAGATATGTTACAAGGGCCTAGCCATACTGCCATGGAATGGAGCACGAAGGCACATAGAAAGTGACACTTCGACCGTATACAGGCTGACAAAGTCAAAAATCACTACGTAAATGGTTGCCTGCTATATTTATTTACTTTTATAATGGACTTTGACAGGATATATGCAGTCGCAGCGTGATTTGTATAAAAACGTCTAATAATACCTGAGGAGAGAACCTAAAATCATAAATATAACCACTGCTGATATCCTTCGCTCTTGAGACCTCCAAATAGACACCTGAAAGACAGAACAAGGGAAAAGAAAATGACGGGGCACAAAATAAATAAAACTTATCTAATACAAGCAGCAAGATCGATGGAAGAACGTGAGCATGCGCGAAAATTACCACCTGAGCACACGAGACTCTTTGACGCTAAAACCAAAACAGTCAGTCAGTAAGAAAATCAAGCGTAAAATGAGAGCAAAAATCACCGACAAGTCACGAAAGATAAAGCACAGAACTCAAAATGATTTGAAAATTTGAATTTGAAATTCAAAATCTCTGGCGTGCCTGGTACCCGCCAATTTGAAATGAAAGAATTATTCCATCGGGCGCGAGCATGCCCCTTTAAGAACCTGGGTAGCGCACTTGAATCCGAATCCGTTGATATCAGGAAGCTGAGATATCCTTTAAAGTAGGGAAATGGTCCAAATTTTCTGTGTGTTCTACTCAAAATACCAATATCTCAGCTACCTGAAATTTTTCCGACTTGATCTCAACAGATTCGAATTCAGTAAGAAATTGTAGCATTAGGGGTGACTTTCCAGTAACTTTCACTGTCAAAATCGACGAGTTTTAATCAAAAGTTTCAAATATTCCGGAAAAAATGGTGGTCAGTTGATGGCCGTCCCAGAATGCCACCCTGAACCATTCATAACCACTTTAAACCACTCCTAACCAGTATTAAGGTACCTCAAACCAGTGATCAAGGTGGTTTAGTGTGGTCTAAAGTGGTTCGGTATCAAGCGATTGAGGCGATCCAGGTGGGATTTTGATGCGCGCAATCAAATTTTTGCAAAAAGTATCCCTCAAGTAAACATTTTGCGCGTTGCTATGAAGTCGCTCTGTACTTTTAGAAAAATATTATAAACATTTGTTTTTTTATTGATTGTCATGTGTGATCAGGGTTGTCAACTCGACGTGTCGCATTCGATTTTTTACGTCGAACTGAGGTTTGATTATAGAAAAAACATTTAGAAATAATATGAGTTCTTTACGAGACAATTAAGTTAATTCAGAAATTTGAAACCAAAAAAAAGCCGCGAATTCAAAAAGTGGAAAAAGGGGACAAACAAATTGGGCAATACTTTTTTTGCCGTAAATTTGTTCACAAAAGACTTGAATCTAGTTTTGCAGTCTAGTTACAGTCGAGTCTCGATATAGTGGCACTCCTATATAGTGGCACCTTGATCACGGATAGTTTGGTTTCGGAAATGACTAGAGTGATACCCTCGATATAGTGGCACCCTCAGTATAATGGCACCTCTAGAGGGTGATCGAAAAATAAGCCTCCCGGGCGGCCTATTAGAGGAAAAACGGTAGGTCATTTCGTCCCCCGTCATTGCACCCTCCTCTTCCCGTTCATTTCGTCCATCGGTCTTTTCGGTCTGCACTCACTGGGCTAGAATGTCTACCTGCGCTAGAATATCTATCTGTCATATCTATCTGTCAGTATCTATCTGTCAAGCCCAAAAATTTATTTCATTTGAAAACAAATAAATTTAACGTAAGTAGAATTGAGTGGTGATGTTCGTGTTCGTTAAATGTTGGGGAACTACATAGTGAGTCATTATACAGTTCTTGAAATAATTTTTGTATTGAAAGATAGCAGTTTAAAAATCCCAAATTACCTCCTTACAGCGAATAATTGCATGAATGCAACTTCAGGGCAAAGTTCCTGTCATGATCCAGACAATTGATGTTGTACGGATTCACTTTCCGGTTTTTTTTAAATGCTATGAAACTAATTTTCAATACAAAATTAGGTGCGTAGACGTTTCGCAAATTTAGTAATTCTATTATTTTATACATGTATTTGCGCAAATTCAAATATTTTTGCAGGTAACCGCGTGTTTTTTAAGGCGCGGGTAACCGCAAACCGCCCCGCATTCTCAGGCCAAATTTTTTACATCTTCCTGGTTTAAACACTACATCCAGAAAGGCCGATGTGGTTCGGTATATCTTATAGCAACCAGCACTACGAAATGCAAAAACCTAGCTTTATTCAAATCAACTCAGCGAACAAACATAACAACTGTTAAGCAACGGTTAAAGCAAAAGGTAATCCGTGATTTCATCCATCATATTTTTTTCTGATTTTCTTCATGTCGGCCTGGGCGAAGTTCATCGGCGCGCAAACAGAAAGGCACTCCGCGTAGGCACAGACGAAAACGCCGCAATCGCATCCATTCGTTTGCACGGAAATATCCTATAAATAGCGAAATTTTAATGTACAGATCGAAGGATTTTGGATAATACTCTTAGCACTGAGGGAGTCCAGCCACATCTACTCTTCTCAGCTTCGCCTCACAATCAAAGAACTCTCTAAAAGAAAATACCGTATTTCCTCTAATAAGTCGGCCGGCCGCCTTATTTTTCAACCTCCCTCCAGCAGGCCGCCTTATTAGAGCGGACCGCCTTATTGGAGCAGGCCGCCTTATACTTCAAACATCCTCTCATCAAAATTTATTTAAATTCTCTAACAACAAATTTTGAACTAAGAGGTAATAACAACAATCATAACAATGAATCATAAACAATCACAGACTAGGATGTGACCAGTGTTTTCATAATTCACACTAACAGTGACACTGACATTGACACTGACATGTCAGTTTAGCAAACTGACATTTTTTAACAGTGGTCATAGACATGAAAGAACTTGTCTTTTCGAAATTCTGTCAAGTGCGTTAGAAAGCTGACGAAATTCTGATTGAGAAAGGTGCTATCACATTTTCGACCCGCCTATGAAAAAAAGCCGGAAAAAATAAGTGTCAGTCCCATTTTTAATGTCAGTTTAGCAAAAAAATGTCAGTGTCAGTTTAGACTTTTTTTGCTAAACTGACATTAAAAATGAAACTGACACTTATTTTTTCCGGCTTTTTTCATAGGCGGGTCGAAAATGTGATAGCACCTTTCTCAATCAGAATTTCGTCAGCTTTCTGACGCACTTTACAGAATTTCGAAAAGACAAGTTCTTTCATGTCTACGACCACTGTTAAAAAATGTCAGTTTGCTAAACTGACATGTCAGTGTCAATGTCAGTGTCATTGTCAGTGTGAATTATGAAAACACATCATGTGACTAATTCCAATCAAAAAGTGATAAAATTAGGATTCGGCGCATTTAAAACAATTTTGATTATGAATAAAATTTTTAGGGGCCGCCTTATTAGAGCAGGCCGCCTTATTTTTCAACCTCGTTCCTGAGGGCCGCCTTATTAGAGCGGGCCGCCTTTTTAGAGCAGGCCGCCTTATTAGAGGAAATACGGTGAGCAAGATGAATATGGTCAATGAACTATGAAAGGCTACTGCAGTCGGTGAATACATCCATTGTCATCTCCATATAGTGAGTCATAGTAGTTGATGCTTTCCTCCTTCACGTGAGCAACATAAAGTCCCACAAATTCCCGACAAGCTAAAACACAAAGATTCTTACCGCCAAGCACCAATGCTCTGGATGATGAATTAGGAACAGAATTATGTCGGCCTTGAACAAGTCCACCCGCTCTACCCATCTTGACATTGCCACAGGCCCTTGCCGGGCAAGTCGAACGGGTCGTCCACCACTAGTACTCCTTGGCGTCGATGACGGAATAACTGTTGCCTCTTTTCCTCATACGGGCCGAAATACATATTGACGGAGGCAGGATTGAATACGCCCTCATCTTTCGCCTGAGACATCTTCAGCGCTTTCTCCTGATACTAAGACAAGCAACCACTTAAACCCGATCAAACAATTAAATGTCAAACAACCTACTTTCTCGAATGTTGTCTGTGGCTGAGCTCCTGCTTGCGTCCTGACTTCTTGGCGGCACTCCCTATCCAGATTCATGGCGAGGATTTCACTCTCCTTGTAGACCTTGCATTGGGCGTGGTGGGAGCCCCGGTTTCAGTAGCTTCGTGCAGCGTTGGCACTCGAAACGGCTCACCTTCCACCTTTTTCAGATTGCGCTTGATCCTAAACGTGTGCAGCGCTTACAACAAGACACGAGAGCGAAATTATAAGATCACTTACTCGCCGCAGTGATAGCATATGTAGTAGTTGTTCCTTTCTGTTTGATCATTGCTGATGCGGAAAGTGTGGTAACCATGCTCAGCCCTTTGCACTGCCTTCATCTTCCCAAACTGCTTGGAATTGATCGATCTAAAAGTGTCAGCAGGCATAAAATAGTCTTCGTGAATATAAACAATGTCTTACATGATTTTTTGCTGCTCCTTCTTAAACCCTTCGGCCGTGGGAACATGGTTTGAGATAGCCTTCTGAGAAAATTTACGACCGAAATCCCTGAGAATATTTGCGGCAACGTCCTTCTGCTTCAGCTTCTTATCAAGCACTTCCTCCAGCCAATAGACGACATCGGTATCATTTGTCCAACACTCGTTAGTCCAGACCTTCATGATGAGCACTAAACAAATAATCCATGAAAAAGGATCCTTCATCAATGCCTCATTAAAGCAATGCAAACCAAAGAACAGATAACTGAATTTACAACCGAAGTGCAGTTACTGTGGATACGATTAGTGGTCGTAGATGAAAAATATTTGAATTTGCGCAAATACATATATAAAATAATAGAATTACTAAATTTGCGAAACGTTTCGCAAAAATAGTAAAATTACTAAATTTGCGAAACGTTTCGCAAAAATAGTAGAATTACTAAATTTGCGAAACGTCTTTACGCCCAAAATTATTTGGCTGTATAATAATTCGTGAAGTTGTTTTTCGAAAATGGTATATTTCGAAAAAAGTTGGACTCGCAAAAAGAATGTTTGGAAAGTGTGAAGATTGGCAAATGTGTATATTCGAAAAATGCATTTCGAAAATGGTATTTGTCTCGAAACGCCAATTGGAAAACGGTAGAATTCGCGAAAATAATTATGAAAACGGTAGAATTCGGAAAAAAGTATTTCGGAAATAGTAGAACTCGCGAAAAGATCCATTTGAATTTTTTATTAGGAGTCTTGTATTTTCGGCGGTAGGAGGAAAAGCCACTTTTTTGCTTCTTCGCTTTTTTATATGGTTACATACATTCTACTTCAGGTTGACCTTTTTAGAATTTTAAAAACCAGAGAAAACATCTAGGACAGTCAAAATTTACTTGCAAAACTAACCATGTCGTAAACTTTGCCAGGCTTTTTTGTGAATGATAAGGCGTCGCACTACAAAAGGTGCGCATATATGAAATCACATATAGCCACCACTGAGATATCTATTTTCAAACCTCGAAATTTCGCAAAATTTCAAAACGATCTCGATCTTATAAGCATATAAAGATGAATTTTTGAGCACCAGATTTATTTCAGAAGACACATACAATCATTACATAAAAAAGTCGGCTCTATATGTGTTCGTGGAACTCCCAAAAAAATTTTGCCTTGGTCCCCCCTGTTGTTTTTTTTCATAATTTTTTGAAATTTGTGCCTTGGTCCCCCCTGTTGATTTGTTTTGATATTTTTTTTCAAAAGTCTTAAAAAGTAAAATAGTAAACTGTAAAATTTAGGTTACCAATCTGAATATGTATTTTTCGCCGAATGAAAGGTTCCTCTACATGTATGACGAGAACAGCGATGTGCAATGAGCCTTAAGTATGTGAGCCCTTGTCCATTTACTACGGTGGACAGAAAGGTGAACTTCCATTGAATTAAGGGTCGGCCGAAGGCCGGCCAGGTAAAAAACCCTTTAAGGAATTTTTCTCTTTAATGATTTTTTTACCTGGCCGGCCTTCGGCCGACCCCTAATTCAATGGAAGTTCACCTTTCTGTCCACCGTAGTAAATGGACAAGGGCTCACATACTTTAAAAAAAGGTTTTTGGCTGTTTGATACTTTTTAAGACTTTTGAAAAAAAATATCAAAACAAATCAACAGGGGGGACCAAGGCACAAATTTCAAAAAATTACGAAAAAAAACAACAGGGGGGACCAAGGCAAAATTTTTTTGGAGTTCCACGAACACATATAGAGCCAAAAAGTCTATATAATGAGACTGTAATCTTGTTCACTTTCTGGCCATCTTCAGTGGGCAACGATTTGAGGCGTTGCTGTCGTCATGTCATCCAACACGACTTGCATTCAGTCAGCCCCAGCGGTATCTGCAAAACAAGAGGAAATCAACAGGAACTTAGCAACAATCAAATAGCTTAGCAGCAGCGGTAGAAGCACTGATTCTGGCGTTTCTGCAACCGGCGAGAGACGAGCTAGCGTAGACACCTTTCTTCTTGGACGGTCAGTCCAGCATCTTCCTTGACAGCCGATTTCTGATCCAAAAACATTAAATAAAAACCGGGACCAACTGATGAAAAACAAACCTTGGTAAAAACGAGAGAGGCGATAGCAGCAACCACAAGAAGCACCAGAAGCAACATCTTTATTGATAATCAGAGCAAAAGAAGGGAAACTGAGGAGCAATCAGGCAAAGCAACAGAACTTGCAGAGAATCATCTGTAACTTGCATTTTTGCTCTCTATATAGTCAAAACGTTTGAAAAAAATTATATTTCAGGCCAGTCAGGTGGATATCACCTTACCTGAGGTAACCCATCCCAGATTTATTCACCTCAACTGATTTTTGCCAAAACCGCGACGGGATTTTCAATTAAAAAAAATTCAGGATCGGGAGTTTGGAAAATTAACGGGCGGGATTTCGGGACGGGATTATCGGCCAAAATCAGGGCGGGTGGGACGGTATCCCGCCCGAGATCCCGTCCCGATGTGGTCTCTACTAAATTATAGGAAATACGGTAAAAAGCATTTCGGCAAAATTCTTTTTTGAAATTTCTTGGCGTTTTGTTGTTTTTAAAGTGATTATGATTTTGAATTTTAAAAGGCTATGGTCAAGAAATGTCACGATTTTTAATCGATTTTTTTACAATTAAAAAAATTTATAACCCAAAAAGCACGTCTTCAATCGCAAAAAGAGGGCTTTCAAACAAGCATAGACTTTCTTGAAAAGGCCCAGACAAAAAAGTCTACGTACGGCAAAGAATAACCATCTTAATCGAAATAAATTTTGAGTGTGTCAGTAATTAGAGTTTTTGATTTCTTGCATTACACCCCAAAAAGTTCGTTCCCGCTTAGGGTCCGACACTCTTTTAGGCCGATTTTTGAAATTTTTCACCAGTTTTGTTTTGACAGTCTGTTTGCAAATATCGCAAGGATTCCGATTCTGCAGATCGTTTTTTAATAACTAAATAATTTTACTACTCAAAAAGCAAAACCTAGATTTAGGGACAGGGATTTTTGAAAAAGCCTGTCCTAAATCTAGGTTTTGCTTTTTGAGTAGTAAAATTGTTTAGTTATTAAAAAAACGGTCAGCAGAATCGAAATCTTTGCGATATTTGCAACCAGATTGTGAAAACTGGTGAAAATTTCGAAAATCAGGCTAAAAAAGTGTCGGATCCTAGGTGGGAACGGACTTTTTAGTGAGTGTCCTTAAATCGGGAGTCGACTGTAATACCGTATTATCTCTATCAATCCCCCACTTTCTAATAATCCCTCACCATATAGACCTTATATCTCAGCCTAGAGCAAACATTTTGCAAATCTGTTTTTTGCGTTTTCTTGATTAGCACGAGCACTCTTGATTCCACTTTTCAGATTTTGGTTAAGTACCCGAAAATCTCGAAATCGGTCTCAAATTTTTCTGATTTTTTAGGGGTTGAAAAATGATCCCCCATGGCGGCTGCGTTTTCGTTTTTTTTTAAATTTAAATGTATTATTTCAAAGAGTTACTCTTTGGAGTTATTTCGAGCGACTCAAAAGAGAAGAGTGCGAGACGAAAGAGAAATTGTTGAATTTGTCAAATTCTCATTTGCATCAACAAGTATGGTCCTTTAAGGTTTTTTCAGTATTACTGATAAATATGCAACTTCCAAATGATATTTTGGTAAGTCTATCAATTTTGTGTGACAAAAAAATACTTCATGCAAAAACATTTTAGCTCGAGTTTTTCATGCGTCTTTCTTGTATGGCTGAACTGACAAAGTGCAGAAGGGTGTGCAAACGCTGGAAAAAAGTCATTGAAAGGCTAGGCTTTGCCACTGTGAAAGTCTTCTCTACAAACACAATCTACCCAAGCCACTGGCCAGACCACCGCAAAAAGTTGAATTTGACTGAGGTTTGTCAACATCGAACTAATTCGATATTTCTTTCAGTTTTATCATCCGCCTTCTTTTATTTGTTAATAAGCTAATACTGTATCCATTCTGAAAAATAAATTAACCATTCGCGCCACAAACTTATTTCTGGTCATCCACGTACCTTTTTAGGTTAAATAGCCTTGGGACCAAGGCAAAAAGTCAAATTTTGGTCACATTTTTTTGTCAGAAAATGTCGACCGCCACCTGAAAATATGTTTTAAACCCATGAAACTTGATCAGCACAGCAATTTGCGGAATTTGAATTCGCGCGGGACCACCCTAAATTTGTCCCTAATATTTTTGAATTAATTTTTTTTGTGTGCATTGAAAATTTAAATACCATTTATAAGTAAATTTTTTATCACTGACTCATATAAGTTGTTATGGTGCAGTGTAAGTAGGATGAGTCGTCCGATCTGGCATTGTCGAGCAACGTTGGGCTCAACTAGTAGCACAGCCCCTTAAAATTCGAAAACATAATCACTTTTGAATTTTTGCGCCAAATAGAAAAAATTTGAAAATTGACTGAAATGTTGAAGCTTGTGATTCATGTAACCTGAGATTTGTTTTTGATTGATTTATTTTTACTTATATCGCATTAGCTTATTTGCAAACGGTTCTTCACATCAAGAGCATTAAAAAAGCCATTACTCGCTCCGAAAACACGCAAATTGTTGAGATGACAATAGTTTTTTTAGAATATATGCCGAAAAAGTTCATCTGGTTTTGCAACTGTAACTGGCTTGGTATATCAAGCTACTTTTTAAACTTCAAAAAAAGGAGGCTGAGGCCTTATAGAGGAGTAAATTTGCTGCATTTGGTACCAAAGAGGTATGCAAAAAATGCAATTTAGGGTGTTCTATGCAAAAGTTAGACAGAAAACGCAAAAAACCCTAATTTTACTCGGAAAAATGCCAGTTGTTTGCGTAGATGATCTACGTAGATGGTTCTATATTTTGAAAAAAATTTTACATGCAAACAAAATCAATTCGAAAACATTATTGACTAAATTAGGGTGGTCCCGCGCGAATTCAGAATTTCCAAATTGCTGTGCTTATCAAGTTTCATGGTCCTTTAAATGGGCATACCAGCGCGTTACACTGCAATTAAGGCGGCTACCAGCAAATTATTTCTCTCATGACCGTTTTCTATAGGCGTTCTACATGATCCAACGAAAGTTTTCTGCCTACTTTTTAAAAGTAGGATAATCTCATAAATATCAGAATTGCATGAGACAAGTGAAAACAAGGATGATTTTTGAAAATTGCTCGTCCCTGCCTTAATTTGCGGTGTAACGTATGCCCCTTTAAGCATGTTTTAGCATCTAAGATGTTATAAAAAGATGATTTTGGATATTTTTGAGCTACGCCATATAGTTCACTCCTGCCTCAAACTTTAGTGCATTTGAAAACCACCCTCTTATCATAATAAGAAATCGAAAACAATGTTTTACTCGTTTTGAAAACATTCATGACTATTTACAGTTAACCGAACGGCTTCTAGTGTTAGACTGGAAACCTGAAAAAGCTAACAACTACTATATCCTTTTTAGTGTAAGTGGCTTTTGCAAGCGTGCATCAGACATGTGGTCATCATTGACCTCAGAGAAGTCATGCTCACTTCCACAGCCTTGCAATTTGAAGGACCCTTTGAAGTGGCACAGATAGACGATGAATTTCTAGACATCTTGTACCAGGGATCCTGCCTGAAGCAAATACTAGTGAACATGAATTTTATAAACAAAGAAATGTGGACGAAACTACAGGCACTTGGTGCATTGCGACGACTGAGAATGTAAGTCTGAACAGTCTTCTGTGACCATCTTAACGGCTAGAAAACAAAACCCGAAACTACTTATACAGAAACATGTAAAAACAAAGTCGATAATTAAGGCAAAATGGCTTCCAAAGGTACGACCTTTCGAATTTTCAGTTGCTTGCGAATTTTCGACGCTCACTCTGTTTTGACTAGCCCTGCTTTGTGGCTGAAAAAGTTTGAAAAAATATAAAAGTTAAAATATCACACCCTTCGAAACTAAAGCAAACGAGCTTTTTAAAGCCAAAAATTGGTCTTGAAAATTTTTACTTAATAGTCGAAAGTCGACAACCCTGAAAATATGTGTCTATAGAGTTGGCTCAGATCCGATATTTGGAACCGGAATTTTAGTTTTGCTAAAACCGGAATATGAACCGGAATTTCACTTCTGCCGAATCCAAAAACAGAGCAGAAAAAAAGAAATTTTTGGAAAAAAAATCGCTGCCGGTTTACATGATTTTTTTGTTTAATTTGATATTTAACACAAAAAATTCGTTCAAAACTTGAAAATACGAGTTCAAAATCAGCTGAGCAAGAGAAAAACTATGAAATAGCTGGCTTGGAATTGATATCTGAACCAAAACAAAATTACATATTTTTTGCGACCGGAACCAGAATCCAAAAAGGACCGGAATTCCGGGCCAACTCTACAAAGACTCTGACAAAGAAGAAGTATCTACCCTCTCAAATTATGTGTTTACCTCATCAAATTCTAATTTTCCACCTCCTAAAATCTATATTCTCCCCGTCAACTCCATATTTTGTCAAAAATACTTGAATTTGCAATCTAATAACAAACTTGCCCAAGTAAAAACAAAAGAAGGTTGGAATCTTTGACATAATATGGAGTGAAAATTTTAAATCGAGGAGGTAAACACATAATTTGAGAAAGTACACACATGCTTCAACAGGTTAAACACATATTTTGCTTAAAATTTGAATTTTAGTGAGCGAAAGAATTTATTAAATTCAATTTAAAGGGGTTTACACATAATTTTTAAGGTTTTTTCCTATAGCCATAAAATCTCACAACGGTAAATTTTAAAAATCTACTAGTCCTACGAAGCATTCGACGATTAGGAGTGCGTTTCATGTTACCTTCCTGTAGTTTAGTAAGCGTGTTTGAATTCACTCTAAGCTTGTAAAAACTTCTAGAAATTCGCTAATTTTATCGAAAGCTTACGGCATTAACGATATCGGCATTGTGATTGCTGCGAAGATTCAACTTAAAACTTATAATTTTCAGCATGACTACGTACAGCGTGCAAGCTTCAATTGATGTTGGACAAGTATATGTGCTGCGACAATCAGCAAAGTGACTAAACCGGATTACATCGAGAGGGAGGTTAGACTTTTTATAATGATAAAAGCATTACCTTTAAAAAATAAAAACTAGGATGGTGTATCGTCTAGCGAAAACGTCACATACACAGTGCACGGCATGCTCGAGTGTGAAATCATAAAGGAATTCAATAAGAATGCCGTCAGTGTGTCCCGTGATGGATTCTGTAGAGTGATGGTAACGGTGCGTGACAAGGTTGTGTTTGCTGTTTCACCTTCTTTGTTAATATGTTTTGTTTATTCAGGATACCGGAGTGGAGGTTTGAGTCTCATCTTTAGTTCAACTGCTGATGCTTCCAATTTCGTCATCAACTTCTGAAGATCGTCAAGTATCCCAATTGGTAATCTGTTGTTGTTCGTTTGATCGGTCTCAATAAATATGTCGTTATTGAACATCTTCGCAATGTGACATTGTGTTTGCTAGCTTCTCTTTTTAGGTTAATTATTAAATTTGAACCACTGGCTTCCGGATATATCTTTATTCGGTGCTAATATGTTTACCTCTCGGTTTGACGTGCTCTGTGAACCTGATTTGTCAGCCGTGTGACACGACTCGTGTCTGAAAAACAATAATTGCAACATTGAAAAATTTACGAAACTAACAGAAACCAGTGATCTAGGTGGTTTAGTGTGGTCTAAAGTGGTTCGGAATCAAGCGATTGAGGCGATCCAGGTGGGATTTTGATGCGCGCAATCAAACTTTTGCAAAAAGTATCCTTCAAGTAAACATTTTGCGCGTTGCTATGAAGTCGCTCTGTATTTTTAGAAAAATATCATAAATATTTGTTTTTTTACTGATTGTCATGTGTGATAGGGTTGTCGATTCGACGCGTCGCATTCGACTTTTTACGTCGAAAAGTCGAAAATTTTCGACTTCCGATATTTGACTTCGACGCGTCGCCTTTCGTCTCGACACGTGAAATTTCGGCTAAACTACACTATTACGCACTGTCCGTAAATGGCCACAAATCATGTGTTTTCAAGCACATCTCGATTACAAAACATAACAATGGGCTGTCGGCAATCGTCAACAATCGGCCAGGAATCAATCGGCGGTGATCAATCGTCCTGTTCCCACATAAGGCTGCTTACATAATGATTCAACGGGTGTCCAAATTTTTTACCAGTTTTCACAGTCTGGTTGCAAATATCGCAAGGATTTCGATTCTGCTGACCGTTTTTTTAATAACTAAACAATTTTACTACTCAAAAAGCAAAACCAAGATTTAAGGACAGGCTTTTTTAAAAATCCCTGTCCTTAAATCTAGGTTTTGCTTTTTGAGTAGTAAAATATATTTAGTTATTAAAAAACGGTCAGCAGAATCGAAATCCTTGCGATATTTGCAACCAGACTGTGAGAATTGGTAAAAAATTTCAAAAATCAGGCTAAAATAGTGTCGGATCCTAGGTGGGAACGGACTTTTTAGTGAGTGTCCTTAAATCGGGAGTCGACTGTAATACCGTATTATCTCTATCAATCCCCCACTTTCTAATAATCTCTCACCATATAGACCTTATATCTCAGCCTAGAGCAAACATTTTGCAAATCTGTTTTTTTGCGTTTTCTTGATTAGCACGAGCACTCTTGATTCCACTTTTTAGATTTTGGAGTAAAATAAGACGAATCCGGCGTTGATCAGACACCGAACTCTCAAATATCTCCACAGAGGAAGATGGATCCAATCCATATGATGTGGAAATGCAAGGGTCAAGGTTGTTAGTTTATTAGCTAGCAAGAGCAATATGAGTCTGCTGCTCCAAAACACAATACTAATACACAACTGATTGAAAAGCTGGCTGGCTGGCTGGCTAGCGCCAGTTCCACTCCTACACATACATATATATATTACAACAACACAGGATATCTTAGCGGAGAAGATGGGAACAAGGAGTAGGATGAGATCAGAGGCACACAACACTTTATCAACACCATAATATCATTAAAGAAAAGGCACAGGAAGCAGATACTCTCAAACAAACAGCTTATACAACAGTCACAAGAAAAACACATTGGAATGTACAAGAATAAAAAGGCATTAGGATTTGGATTGGTGTTTGTTTGGTTAAATTGAGATTTTAGACTAGAAAACCTCCTTGGAGTAAAAACACACTTTAATTAGATCCACTTTACATTGGTTACGTACCCAAAAATCTCGAAATCGGTCTCAAGTTTTTCTGATTTTTTGAGAGTTGAAAAATGATCCCCCATGATGGTGGCTTTTTCGTTTTTTTTTAATTTAAATGTATTATTTTAAAGCGTTACTCTTTGGAGTTATTTCGAGCGACTCAAAAGAGTAGAGTGCGAAACGAAAGAGAAATTGTTAAATTTGTCAAATTCTCATTTGCATCTACAAGTATGGTCCTTTAAAGGGCCATTGCCGTCCCCGACAACGAGAATTTCGAATGTTTGAATTCGCGCGGGACAGTAACTCTTTCGTCTCGCACTGTACTCTTTTGACTTGCTGCGAATGACTGGCTAGGGGAAACTTGCCAAAAACGAAATTTGCCAAACGTATGTTTTGCCAAACGAAATTTGCAAAAACGAAATTCGCCAAAACGAAATTTGCCAAATCGAAATGCGCCAAAACGAAATATGCCAATACGAGATTTGCCGAAACGAAATTTGGCCAACGGATCAACAGGGGACCAAGGCAGTTTTCACGTTTTTTTCAAAATTTTCGAAACTATGTCCTAACCACCTAAAGCACCCAAACAACCAAAAACCATCCAAAACCACCCAAACCACCCAAAATCACACCAAACCACCCCGAACACCAAAAAAACAAACACAAACCATTCAAAACTTCACCAAAAAAATTTAAATTTGAATTTAATTTAAATTTGTAGTCGGAACCAACCAAACCAAGTGGTCGTCAACTTGGATCAAAATTTTTTTTACTTTTTTGGGGTTCCAAAACCTGTTTGATGGACCAATTTGTGCACGCTGAACATGGTTTGACAGTGGTAAACTCACGTTTTATGAAGAAATTTTTGAGTTTTAGGGAATAATTGAATTTGGTAAAATAATTATTTGCCAAAACTCAAAATAACTGAGAAAACGGCATTTCGCCACTGTAAAACCATGTTAAGCGTGCACGAATTAGTCCAGAAAATAGGTTTTGGAACACAGAAACGTAAAAAAATTTTGATCCAAGTGGACGACCACTTGGTTTGGTTGGTTCAGACTAAAAATTCGAATTCCCGCAAATTTTTGTTTGGTGTAGTTTCAGATGGTTTCGGGTGGTTTGGGTGTTTTGGTAGTTTAGTGTGATTTTGGTGGTTTTTGCTGTATTAGGTGGTTTTTGGTTGTTTGGGGTGGCTTTAGGTGGTTAGGACACAATTTCGAAAATTTCGAAAAAAACGTAAAACTGCCTTGGTCCCCCTGTTGGTTCGTTGCCAAATTTCGTTTTGGCGCATTTCGTTTTGGCAAATTTCGTTTTGGCAAATTTCGTATTTGGCAAATTTCGTTTTTGGCAAGTTTCCCTAGCCGAATGACTCAAAAGAATAAAATGAAAGACGAAAGAGAACTGTCCCGCGCCAATTCAAACACTTGAAAATTCTCGTTGTCGGAGACGGCAATGGCCTTTTAGGTTTTTTCAGTATTACTGATGAATATGGAACTTCCAAATGATATTTTGGTAAGTCTATCAATTTTGTGTGACAAAAAAATACTTCATGCAAAAACATTTTAGCTCGAGTTTTCATGCGTCTTTCTTGTATGGCTGAACTGACAAAGTGCAGAAGGGTGTGCAAACGCTGGAAAAAAGTCATTGAAAGGCTAGGCTTTGCACTGTGAAAGTCTTCTCTACAAACACAATCTACCCCAGCCACTGGCAGACCACCGCAAAAGTTGAATTTGACTGAGGTTTGTCAACATCGAACTAATTCGATATTTCTTTCAGTTTTATCATCCGCCTTCTTTTTATTTGTTATAAGCTAACACTGTATCCATTCTGAAAAATAAATTAACCATTCGCGCCACAAACTTATTTCTGGTCATCCACGTACCTTTTCAGGTTAAATAGCCTTGGGACCAAGGCAAAAAGTCAAATTTTGGTCACATTTTTTTGTCAGAAAGTGTCGACCGCCACCTGAAAATATGTTTTAATGGGCATACCAGCGCGTTACACTGCAATTAAGACGTCTACCAGCAAATTATTTCTCTCATGACCCTTTTCTATAGGCGTTCTACATGATCCGACGAAAGTTTTCTGCCTACTTTTTAAAAGTAGGATAATCTCATGAATATCAGAATTGCATGAGACAAGTGAAAACAAGGATGATTTTTAAAAACTTGAGCCTAAGCCTCAAACTTTAGTGCATTTGAAAAACCTTGATAAATAAACCGTTTGATGCCGAAGCAGTTTTATTTGCATGTATTTGTGAAAGTTGAAGGTAGAAATACAGCTAAGGGTAAAAGGTTAAGTAATGGTAAAAGTTACAGGTAAAAAAAAGGTAGAGGTAGGGGTAAAAGCTAGAGGTAAGAGTAAAAGTTAGAGGTAAGGGTAATTTTTATTGATACGGGCCCTGGAATCAGTTTTCATATTTCGAATTCCACTTGAGACAATAAATATGGAAACACTTTCCTGACACATATTTGATTTTTTGTTGTCTCGAGTGGTATCCAATAATCGAAAACAATGTTTTACTCGTTTTGAAAACATTTCATCATGACTATTTACAGTTAACCGAACGGCTTCTAGTGTTAGACTGGAAACCTGAAAAAGCTAACAACTACTACAGTCGAGTCCCGCTATAGTGCGACCCCCAAAAGTTCGTTCCAGCCTCGGGTCCGACACTTTTTTTACCTCGATTTTCAAAACTTTTTTTAAATTCTGTTTTGACAGTCTGGTCAGAAATATCATAAGGATTCCGATTTTGCCGATCGTTTTTCAAAAACCTAAAATTTTTTCTTTTAAAAAAGGAAAAACCCGCTATAGTGCGACTACTTTACAAAAAGTGGTCGCACTATAGCGGGTTTTTCCTTTTTTAAAGAAATAATTTTAGGTTTTTGAAAAACGATCGGCAAAATCGGAATCCTTACGATATTTCCGACCAGACTGTCAAAACAGAATTTAAAAAAAGCTTAGAAAATCGAGGTAAAAAAAGTGTCGGACCCGAGGCTGGAACGAACTTTGGGGGTCGCACTATAGCGGGACTCGACTGTATATCCTTTTTAGTGTAAGTGGCTTTTGCAAGCGTGCATCAGACATGTGGTCATCATTGACCTCAGAGAAGTCATGCTGACTTCCACAGCCTTGCAATTTGAAGGACCCTTTAAAGTGGCACAAATGGACGATGAATTTCTAGACATCTTGTACCAGGGATCCTGCCTGAAGCAAATACTAGTGAACATGAATTTTATAAACAAACAAATGTGGACGAAACTACAGGCACTTGGTGCATGCTTGCGACGACTGAGAATGTAAGTCCGAACAGTCTTCTGTGACCATCTTAACGGCTAGAAAACACAAAACCTAAACTACTAATACAGAAACATGTAAAAACAAAGTCGATAATTAAGGCAAAATGGCTTCCAAAGGTACGACCTTTCGAATTTTCAGTT
>SADC01001027.1:0-23099 GCA_004194705.1 Ditylenchus dipsaci
AAAAAGTTCAATTTAGAATTTAGTGCTTGAACAACATCTTATCACCACGTTGTAGCGCAGTTCAAGGACCAAATCCATGTAACAAAATAATTTTTCGAAATTTGAGTGTTGAAATATAGACTTTTGGAAAGAATCTATATCTTCAAAAAATGACCAAAGTTCATAATTTTTAAATTTTTTGTATTTTGGTTCATTTTTTCTGCAAATTGGGTTTAAGGTAATGTTCAAGCACTAAACAAACTCTGAATTAAAGGAGGACTTAATTTTGACAAAAGTTTCGAAAAATGAAGGTGGAAAAATAGTCAGACCCTAGATGGGAACGAACTTAAAGGAAGACAGACATTAGGGAAATATTTTGACTGGAAAACAGAATTTTGCAACCTTAAGTTAATTTACCGTATTTTCTCTTTAATGAACCCCTCTCTAATTAATGAACCATAATAATAATAAAGTCATTTATTATCTATTTGAGTAAAAAAGATTAAGGATTAAAAAGAAAAATATAATAAGCTGAAGCTTTCAAAATCCCATTTTCTAGTCAATACACTCCTACCTCCCCTTTAAAGTCTGTCTTACTTTAAACTTTTGACCAGCCACAGCCCCTCAAAATTTGAATTTAGTGCATTAGGAGAAATTAGCGCCAATTTTCAAAACTATTTAAATGGTCAATTTTTTACCTTTTTTGTTGTGGTTGCTTCTGATCTGATTTTTTTTTCTTCTAGTCAAGATGCTTAAAGCCGCAAATTCTTCACATTATGAGCTTCGTATGAGCCATCACTTGCCCATAAAACATGTAAAATTTTAAAACTACAAATAATTTCGATAAAAATCTTCAAGTATTTTTTTTTCGTTTCGATTTTTTTGTTTTCGTTTTGTTGACTTGATTGAGATCCTAGCATTTCTTTGTCAGATTTTTTTTAAACGCAACTAGATGCTCTATAGATGAGTAAGTTTTCTGCATGTTGGTAACAAGGACGTATGTAGGAAAATGCAAATTTAGGGTGTCTAATGCAAAAAGTTAGATGGAAAACGCAAGAACCCCTATTTTTACTCAGAATAATGCCAGTTGTTTGCTGTTTTGATGGTCTCTCAATTGTAATACTCCTGATTTGAAAATTCGATTTTGTTGAAAAGATAGAACAGATTGTTAGCTTTCTTTTGATATATAAAGGTTAGTGTTGATGTCTAGGGGTGCGGCGCGGTTTGCGGGGCGGGTTTCGATTAAGTGCGGATAACGGGTAACCCGCAAAAATAATTGCGAGTTACTCGCGGTTCGTGGGTTTTTCATTGTTCATTTTCACGGTTCTAAAAAATCGCAACATGACTAAAATTCTGCAAAATCTTGCTTCGAAATTTTTCTTAAAATACTTCCAAATTTTTCTGCATAGTTACAGACTTTTACAATTTGTTGTTTCTTGAACTGTTTATACTGGTTTGCAAGCTTTGTTCATTGCTTAGTTGAATCCAATCGCCTCATTTTTATAATTTCTTTTAGGTGCCTTTTTGCACGCCGAGTGAACTTTAATCAACAAAAGGCTCGACTCGTCCGACTACCACATGGGAACAAATCTGGAATTTATCAGTGAATATATGACCCCCACTTAGTAATTCCTGTATCATATGGCTTTTCTGTTCATTCTAGGAGATGGTATCTTACAATTCGGAGCAACCGGTGTCGACTGATTTGGAACCCCTCAGCTATTGGCAAAACAACATGGTGCGCTTTCCCATCTTGTCCAAAGCTGCTCCTCGCTATCTCTTTGCGCTTCTACTTCTCACCCAAGTGAGCAGCTATTTAGCCATGCAGGTACATATTTCACCACAAAAGAAGTCAATTGGATCCGTTCAATGCCAAACAACTCATTTTCTCAATCGTGGTGTCTCGGATGTTAATTTTGTTTATTGATTTTCGGCAATTGTTGTACGTTCTTGAAGCTAATGAAGTTATTTACGGATATATCGCGGGTTTTTAATTATAGCTGTGACATATTCGGGTACCGCGCGGGTTTTGACATGGTGCGGGTGGGTTTGCGCGGCGGTTTTTGGGTCCAGTGCGGGGCGGGTTTGTGGGTTTACCCGCGGTTAGTCCGCCCCCCAATCAGCACTAATAAAGATGCTCTAAAAATACAAAACTGAAAGTTTTCGATAAAAAAAATATAATTTCAGTGCTGAAGATGGTCTCCACCAGAAGAATGTGCGTTGAGCCAGATAGTGCGCCTCTCTTTAAAATTCCTTTAGCCACGATCAAGAAAAAAAAGAAGCATAATAAACGCACGAATCAAGCTTTAGCTCGAAACTCTCGCAAACTTCTACGAAGCTGAGAAGAAGGAATATGATCCGCCGCTTTTGCTGAAGATCATCAAGGTTGGTGTGCCACTGGGAGCCAAGATCAGTGACTTCGTCAATTCGACTCTAGACCTCACCAGGAAGCCAAATTGAGTGAAAATATACGAACAATTTGTTATTTCGCATCATTTTTCTTCAAAAAATAATTTTAGGGTGCTGGTGATCATACTTGCACCAGCGCCGGCGCTAGCGCTGTTTCAAAAATATCTTGCGACTTCGCCATGCGCCTGTGCCGAAATTTTTTGGAGCCTGGCGCTGGCGGCATGTTTTTTAATGACGTCTGCGCTGGCGCTGCTGGAATTATATCTGTCACCCCTAAGTTTTGAAAAGAGAAAAAAGAATTTGTTCTGAAGTGGAAAGAATTGTCCATGCTCTTTCATTAGTTAATCAGCAAATCCTGAAAATCTTGAACAAAAAATTAGTTTTGAGATTAAGCTAGCATTTGATATACTGCCAATTCCAGCAAGTTCAGGGTGGATGACCGTATGTTTAGCATCATTGTCAATGGTATCTACTGGACGAAAAATGGCTGTACCCCGAAATTAAGCAGCGATTTGCTAAGTGGTCAATTTGCTAAGCGGTCGTTTTGCTAAAGAAAAAAAATTCAAGCGCGATTTTGCTACGAATTCACAACTTAAGCGCCAATTCGCTAAATGGTCGTTTTGCTAAGATTTTTTCGCTAAGTAGTTGTTTTTGATAAAGACCTTGTTTGTTAATATACATCTTTTCAGCTCGTTTTAATTTCGGGGTACAGACCTTAAAACCCAAACGATTCAATCCAAAATCGTGTTTTTTGGCATTAAAAAGCAATAAACACCGACCAAACTTTTCAAAACCCTTTTTCATGGCGCTGGCGGCAAAATTTTCGACTGGCGCTGCGGCAAAAATCTGACAACCAACCGGCGGCATCGTTTTTAAATATGCCTGGCGACGCTGCTAGGCGCGGGCGCCGAAATTTTTTCGGAGCCTGGCGCCGATTTTTTTGAGCGTGCAGGTTTTCTGGTGACGCATGCTCAGCGATGAAGAGGTCTCAGGTCTCAGAAAAATAAGAGCGAAGCTTCTTATTTCTCTGTGTTGGGACTGAGGGAAAGAGTAATTTAGATGGTTCCAAGCAGACTGGCACAAAGACTTCCTCTGTTATCTTTGAGGTTTATTTTGTTCTCAACTTTTATCGTTTTACAGTTCTGCTATCAGGAGAATGGCGATGAGTCGTTGATTCCCTTGAGTTTGGTCATTGGTGACGAAATCAGAAAAGTTGAGCGCAGCAAGTCCGAAAATTTCCTGTGGCTCCCGTCCCTGAAAAGGTCTCTTAGATCTTTGATTTTAGTAGTTTGAATCATTCTGTTTATTTTTAGGTGTTCGAAAATGCTCCGTGAGTCGTTGAAAAAGCTCCTAAATGCTCACTATTGGTTCCAGAGGCGGCTTTCCTTTCCAAGCAGGGGGTGTCCTACGAATTCTCTGCAAAAATCTCACATATCTGCTTATCTCTTGTTGGTCAAACGTTAACTCATCTTGCTTTGTTATGTTCTGCCTGAGAAAAAATTTAGTGTCGATGTAAGTGTGATCATTTGGATTTGCGTTGTGCTTTTTTCAGCACGTCGCCTTGTGTTTTTGGAATTCAGTAGTTAACAAAATTTTGATCAGAATTTTTTTAAGGATTTTTTCTGCCTGTTTTCCAAGCCTGTAATTATTCAGGTTATCAATGAATTTTTCTTAATTCAAGCAAAGTATCTAAAAATCAAAAATTTTGAAAACGGAAAAAAAGGGTTTTTGAAATTTTCTTCGTTTTGTTTGTTTTTAAATGCACTAGAATGCATTTTTTGAGTGGCCTTGAGTTAAAGAGTTCCTTTAAAGCGATGAATGCGCCCCTGAGTGCTCATTTTTGCACCTGAGATGATTTCAGCAAGTAAACCCTTTCAACCCAATCTTCAACCCATCTCAACCCAATAATATTTTTTTTTGAAATAAAAAAGGGTCTACTGTATTTTCCACAATTGGCTCCTCTTTAATTTGACCAACCTTCCGCTAGAACAAAGACAAAAATTTTGGTTTTTATGATTATGTTTATAAAAATGGCTGTAACTTCTTAAGGTCCGTTTTTTTGACTTTTTTCTGATTATCTGACGCACAATTCGATGAGCTTTCTAAATCTGTAATCGAAAAGTTGGCTTCTTTTTCAGAAAAATTACAAAACATCTCAAAAATTCAAGGTTCTAAAAATACCTTTTTTGCTTTAAAATGCTTTTTTCTCAAAACCGCGAAAGCGTTCAGGAAAATCTAATAGACTAGAAAGATACAAATTTTCATTCGCGTCGAGTGACATCTAGTTTTTCATATACACAAATCATAGTGACCGAGATCTAAGCAAAAATTGATAAAAGGTCTATTTTAATCAGTGTTTACATTCATAAGCGTCCCGTCCCGTGCACATACCTGGGCCAGAGCATGCAAAAACGCATAGATTTTACAAAAAAAATTTACTAATTCAAACAACTCCTCAAATACAGGTTAAAAATTTTCACAGTAAATTATAAATCAAATTAAAGACACTTTGCTCGGACGAGGCAATAGAAACGTTTTGTTTCATCTTTTGGTTCCAATTCAAGTTGTTCACCGATCAAGTTTTTAATGCAGAATAAATGTAGAGGTTCTGCAACGTTTAAGTAACCGAAAGATATGGTGAACTGAATTCTCATAGTGGCTTTGAGAAAGCGCTAAATATTTTAACTATATAATTCAATTTGACTATATAAATTCTTTAAATAACCAAATTACTAATTATATATAGTGGGTTGAGCAATAATTATTGCGGCTTTATCAAAAATGGTTTTTTTTATAAATATGTTTCAATCATTTAGCAGTAGTGAGCAATTATTTATTATTTAAATTTTCAGTAATTTTAAAAATATTATCCATGAAGCACATGCTGCTGGTTGCATTTTTTAAGCGCCGGTGTAGCGCCGGCGCTTGAACACTCCCGCCTGAAAGGGCAGGCAGGGAGGCTAATCGAAGTATTCGATTACTGAGGTTTTATTATGCAGTTAACTGTACAGCCACAGTTAAATATACAGCTGAGTTAACTATAACTATACAGCTACAACTTTAAAGCCACAGTTAACTATGCAGCCACAGTTAACAAAAAAAAAATCAAAAATGAACTACCGTAGTTCCTCTAATAGAGTCCCCCCCCCTCCCTCTAATAGAGCCCCCCTCAAACTTCAAGTGTCTGAAACTTCTGTTTTCATTTACTGTTTGAGCTGTGTAAAAAGTGCCCGAGGGATTTCAAAAATCTAACACGTACTTTTCACACAGCTTAAATGGTAAATGAAAACAGAAGTTTCAGACCACTTGAAGTTTGAAAAAATTGCATGCTTTTAATAGAGCCCGCGGGGGCTCTATTAGAGGAAATACGGTATACGACTACAGTTAACTGTACTGATGGCACCAATTTTCCGCTTACCAATTTTCGGTAAGTTATACAATTTGGTAGGTCCTCGATAATTTTCCGTTAACTGCACTAAGGGGGGTAAATTTATCGCTTTGACTGTTAAAAAAATTCAATTCAGAGATGAAAGAGATGCAATTAGCTCTTGCATTGCGCTACAACATGGTTATAAGATGTTGTTCAAGCACTAAACTAGACTTTAAATTGAACTTTTTGACCAGTTAAAGCGATGAATGTGCCCCCTAAGTGCTTATTTTTGCACCTGAGTTCTTTTCAGCACTTAAACCCTTTATTCTATCATTAATAAACAACTGATAGCCTATTATAAAGGCCAGGTAAAAAGCTATCGAATGATGTATGGCGTATTACGAAATGATTGAAACGTAATTATAAAAGTCATTTCCAACAATGCCGCAATAATTATTGCTCAACCCAATAATATTATCTTCTGAAATAAAAAAGCGTGTATTTTCGAATGGTTTTTAAATCACCTGAGTGTAGTCAGAACAACATAAAAAAGAGCGGCTAAAAATCAGTGCAAACTGTTCAAGGCAAATTTTCTCTTTAAAAACCAACGTAAAAATGCTACCGTAATTCCTCTAAAAAGCAGTGCTGGCAATTTGAATCATTTCAATTTTTCACTGTTTTTTATTTTAAACTATTAAGTAGTCAGCGATTTTTCAGCCGCTGCATACAATTTTTCCGCCTATTTTGTAACTAAGATTCTGCTCTTCAAAACGGTGGGTCATTTTTGATCCGCCGACATATTTTTCTAGGGTTTTGATCCAGATTTATATCCCAAAAATGATCTATTTTTTACCCTTGTAATTTGAATCATTTTTTGACTATTTGCTACTTTTTTTTCTACGGCCGGTATTTTTTGACATTATATATCATTCGATCGCAAATATCGGCAGCTACAAAACATGTTTCAACATATCAGCAGTTTTGTCATTTTAGAAAAAAATGTCTTATAATGATTCAAATTAAATTTAATTTGAATCATTATAAGACATTTTTTTTCTAAAATGACAAAACTGCTATGTTTTGTAGCTGACGATATTTGCGATCGAATGATATATAATTTGAAAAAATACTGGCCATACAAAAAAAAGTAGCAAATAGTCAAAAATGATTCGAATTACAAGGGTAAAAAATAGATCATTTTTGGGATATAAATCTGGATCAAAACACTAGAAAAATATTTTGGCGGATCAAAAATGACCCACCATTTTGAAGAGCAGAATATTAGCTACAAAATAGGCGGAAAAGTTGTATGTAGCGGTCGAAAAATCGCTGACTACTTGATAGTTTAAAATAAAAAACAGTGAAAAATTGAAATGATTCAAATTGCCAGCACTGCTAAAAAGCCGGCCCCCCATAAATTCAAAAAAACGGGTTTCTGGAATTTTGTTTTTGACCTATGTTTTGAAGACCACTGTTAGGCAAGTCACCATCTATTTTGTAGCTCATCTCACTGGCTACAAATTAAGGGGTAACTTGCCTAAGAGGTGTCTTCAAAAAATGGTCAAAAACACAATGCCAAGAACACGATTTTGAATCACAGGTCGGCCGGCTTGTTAGAGGAATTACGGTATTTCACCCAGAAAATTCAAAAAAAATAATTGAAGTTCTCAATAACACAATTTGGGATGTCGGCTTATTAGAGCATGTCGGCTTATTTTTTGACCTATCTCTAGAGTGTCGGCTTATTAGAGCATGTTGGCTCAATGGGTCATGTCTGCTTATTAGAGGAAATACGGTATTAAGATGTAAAGCCTAAAAAATTTTACCTTTTTGATTTCTTCTATAGTAGTGGTACAAAGTCCACCATTAAGATTAACTTCGAATTCCCTATGGCGGAACTTAGGAATGGACTCTAAATAATTAATAAACATCATTTTTGAAACTTTTATCATTAATGTTGGTGAATTCAATGCTTTGACATTGATAAAAAGCAGGAAATTGGCAATATTTATAAGTGATTTGTTCGCAGAAGAAAGCTCAAGTTTACGGCAGTGCAAAGTAGATGGCTCCACAAACAATTGCGCCAATATATTGCGGTCAATATGGTCGTTTAAGCCTATGAAGCGTTTCAAATTTAACGTTAGGATAGAATCACTCCAAATGTGTGAAATTGTTCGCAACTGTGCCCCAACTTCTTTTAAATTTGCGTGGACGTCAAAGGACAAAATTAGACTTGCATACTCAGTTTTCAAGTATTTTTGCTTGAAAGTATCATAGAAATCTTCTAGAGCATCTGATTTGACCCAACTTTGCTGCGCTATTATTTTCTGCCCGGAATTGAACACTCTTACTTGAAATAAATTGTGATACGGAGCTGCGGAAAAATGTTGTCCAATTACTTTGTTAAGGTAACAGGACACTAGGCCAAGATTCAGAAGTTGCTTCCTGTCAAAATAGCTAAGCACTTCGCACAGGCTTGCTACATTGAGAAGTTGCTGAAAAATTATTACTATTTTTTACTTAGTAAGCAAAAAACTTGCTTTTGAATACTCGAATTTGCTCCGTCGCTTATTTATCAAATTCATTTTCCAAGTAGCTTTAAATATTCAGACAAACAGATATTTCAGAATTTTATTCAGAAAATAACAAATGATACTCAATACGCACTAAATTTAGTATTCACATAATATTTCAATAAAATATTAGATAAGATATGTTTTCGGTTTTGTAGATGTGAAACTTTGGCTCGATTCATAGTTGAACACTGTCGTGAGACTTGTATTTCTATTGCATCCCATACCAGTTGACGCTACAAATCTGACGCTTTGTTTTGGACGGGACTCTTGAAATCGAAATGTTTCTAACAGATACTTGTTTGAAAGCTGACATTCTAGGGGGGTCTATTCTACAACCGGAAAATTCAAAAGCCGGATAATTTATCAAAGAAAAATTCAACGAAAACATATTCAAAAAGAAGATAATTAAACAGAGGATAATTTAAAAGCAGATAATTAAACAGAGTAAAATTCAACAGTCAGATATTTCATTAATTTTTTTGCAAAACGTCGGCATTCGGTTTTATTTCCAGATTAAACCGAAATTTCTAAGTTTAATTATACGACTTTTAAATATTACTTTGTTGAATGATCCGGCTGTTGAATATTACTCTGATGGATTATCCGGCTTTTCCGGTTGTTGAATAGAAATCCCTCCCCCACCATTCTAGGCAATTATATGACACCATTAAATGACACCACCTGTATCGCTTTAAATGTTATTACATAAAACATAGCTCTCTTCAAAAAAGAAGAAAAATTTTTGAATTTTTTCGAATTAAAAAAAAACAAACAATACCTAAAAGCTTGTTTTCTTCCCGTAGCTTGTATCAACATTTTGGAACATCAATTGCTGAATTGCGTGTGACAGTGGCGTTGCTTTTACACTTCTTCGTGTACTCAATTTAGACCACCAAATCTGATCATTATATATATATTTTTTGATTTTACTTTTATCGGTAGGGGAAGAAAACCTTATTTCACTATTATCAAACTCCATCGTCCATCTCGCTATGCATCCTCGCTTAAAGACACTCCAAATTACTTTGAAAGACACCCATTGTCTTCCTCTTCCCTCGGTAAGGGTGAGGGAAGAGGAAGACAACGGGTGTCTTTCAAAGTAATTTTGTGTGTCTTTAAGCGAGGATGCATAGCGAGATGGACGATGGAGTTTGATAATAGTGAAATAAGGTTTTGTATGGTATTTTTCAAAGTATTGGGATACAATTGATTTTACCGAAACTCAAAAAATACTCGAAAAAACGGCATTTTACCACTATGAAACCATCACCACCAACCGAATGAATCCAGAAAACAGGTTTTGGAACCCGCAAAAGTAAAAAAATATTTTGCTCCGGGTGACGACCACTTAGTTTGTTTGGACTTAAAAATTTAAATTCCCGCAATATTTTCTCAAAACCGAGGTTGATGGTTCGAACACCTATGGGTACAAAGCCTAATTCACACCTTTCGCGACCTTTCCACAACAATCGATTTCAATAATAATAAATCTAGCTGATTTGGCTACAGTAATTATAAATTGACCCAAATAAATGCTCTACATAACGGACGAAAAATTCTTATCTACGTGTCTTTCACGTGTAGCGTCGAATGTAACTATAATTAAGAAGCTTTTTTTGATAATTTATTCGAATAAACCACAAAAAATAACCGAAATTCAACTACATCCTCGATTTTATGCCACCAAAACTCGGCCCCGAGGGGTGGCGTCAAATCGATAGTAAACTGTAGGCACAAATACGATAAGGCGCCAGTAGGCGTCTTTTACCCCTTGCAATAGGTATTTGGATTTTTTTTGCGACATAAAGTTTTAAATTAGTATTTTTTAATTTTATCGAGTGATTTTAATATCAGAAGACAGAAACCGTAAACAGACATCAAGCCACCAAAATCGAGTGCCTTTCGAGTAGGTGAAGTTATTGTGTGTGCATAAGTGTACCCGAACTTTATAAAATTTTATGAAGTAATCTCAACAAAAAATTATTTGAAAGGTCAAACAAATGGCTTGTTTTTTTTTCATTCAATACTGGCACCAGACATTTTCCTTTCGAATGGTGTCTTTTTCTTCCTCAGTCATGTCGTCTTCCAATTGAAGAAGTTCACGAACCTGTAACAGTCAATATTTTATATTCTGTTTTATGAGTTAAGGACCCACCTCTTCTGGACTCTTGTTTTTCATGAGAGCAGCCACAGTCTGACAACCATACAAGTAGAGAGATTTGATGTCCAAATAGTTGGCCGCCAACAGCAATTCTACAATTTGCTCCATCGGCACATTGTAGAAGGTCTTCTCAGCATCGTTCAATTCGAACCAAATGCGTTCCCGAGTGGCGGGGTCTTCTTGGATCACTGGTTCTGGCACACCTGCAATCAATGCGGTTTAAATGGTTGAACTTCGATATGAAATCAACCTCAAGTTCGTTTCCGCCCAGATTCCGATACTTTTTAACATTCGAGTGCAATTTGTTAGTCTAAGCCAAGCAAATTGCTAGAATTGAATTCTACCGACTTTTTTATTACTAGCTGAACTGTGTCACCATGAAATCCAGTGGACCTCGGAGTTCGACAAGTATTAACGTTGCGAAACTTTTAGATTAGGATAGTAGATTGAGCTGGAGTTGTTTCAGTTGCCTTTCAAAGTCCAAGTTATAGGTCAAAATAAACTAGTGATGTACAACAGATTCAAGGGTGAAGTAAATCACTTCAATAAGACCCCTCCCCTCTGCTAGAGGACGGTTATTAGAATAAATATGGTATTTAGTTTTTCTAAAATAAAAGGCATGAATTAGTTTTCTATGCGATCACCTCTCAACTTAAAAGAAATCAGAGGCACATTGCATTGCAAAATTAATTCTCGTATAATTCTATGCATAATTCTTATTTTAAGAACATAACCACTCTGAATATTAAAACTCAGGTCCATTTTGTCGACTGCAACCAGCTATTTAAGAGAAATATAAATGTGGAGTACCTACCAACATGGTCCTTGCACCACTGCAGCACCTTTTCAAAACACTTTGCTAGTCACAGCCGGAATAGGGAACTCGAATTGGTCACCCTCAGCCAAGTTCAAGTCCTCGTACATCTGGGAGAAAGGTCTTGGACTGACTGATCACGGGCAGCTCCACCTGGAACAGCTCTCCATCCTGCGTCTTCACTGTCACCTGTCCAGCCACATCAGCAGCAGAGGTAGAGAGAGAGGCAACTTCACGATCAGAAGACATTACTCGATTATGAGGCTTCAGATCTTACAGTAACTGAAAAACAGCTAGCGGTCGCTCAATTACCTACAAAATACCCTTACAACTTGTTTATTTAGGTTGGGGTCATTTTTTTAGGGTTATGGATATGATGAATTCCCCTGTGACATCACTGGCAAATCCACCGATGAATTCACCTTCCTATTTAGGTTGTTGTATACAAAATGGCAAAACCAAATACAAAAAAAGATTTCAATGAATTTTTAAAAAAGTCAGTTTTTGAAAAATTTCGATTAGTAGAACTGCAAAGGTTTGGGAAATGGTTGTTTTGATCGAAAAAAGTAGTTTGAAAAAAAAATTCCGGGTGATTTTTTTAATAGCTTGTGAGAGCCTTGATATAGAGACTAGGGTACTGCAGAAGGTATAATTATGTAGTGAAATAATACCCAAGGGATACCGTATATACTGTATTAAGTCCTCATCGGGAATTTTTTTCACCCCTACAAAATTGAAAAATTGTGAGGTTGATTTTAAGATTTTTGGGCGCTTAAACAAGATCTGAAAAGTGGAATCAGGAGAATTTGTGCTAACTAAAAAACGCAATAAATAGATTCGAAAAACGTTTGCTCTAAGCTAAGATATAGGGCCTGAAGGGTGGGGAATTATTAGAGAATGGTTAGTTTTTAGAAGGTGGGGAGTTATTACAGTGAAAATGGTAGGTATAAAAAACTTTCACCAAAACTCGTAATGATCTACGGATACTTCATAAGTTTGATTTAAATACTGCACCAATTTTTGTGCACATACCGCCTGAATAGCTCAGTTTTGCTAGGAATTCGGGGACGCTCTAGATGAATATGTGAGAGAAAAGTTCCCGCGGTAGGATCCTCAAAACCACAACCCGATTTGTGCAATTCGAGCTGAGCTGATTTTTTAAAAATATAAGTGGTCTGTAGCTTTTGTTTTTCTAAAATTGTTCACGTTGTTAGAGTTAGAGTTCGAGTTAGGGTTAGAGTTCGGGATTTTTTGGCACTTGTGATCCGAACTCGAACTCTAACTCGAGGGTGTTCATGTACATCAAGTTAGAGTTAGAGTTCGAGGTTGAATTTGAAGGTGTTCATGCATATAAGTTCGAGTTCCTTGCAGTAAATCGCCCAAAAACTAACTTTAAGCAACCTTTAACCACTCTGAGATGCGATTCTGAGCTATCTAAGCTACCGTATTTCCTCTGATAGAGCCCCCCCCCTTGTTTTTTTGACTAGAACTTCAGAGTTAGGGCCATTTTTGATTTACAATTTCAAGATTTTTGGCCATTCGAAAAATAAAAGCCTCCGGGGGCTCTATTAGAGGAAATACGGTATATACATAAACATTTTCGAGTCCGACCTCTAACTCGATGTACGTGAACATTATCGAGTTAGAGTTCGGGTTTTTGAGTACATGAACACCTCTTACCTAAACTCTAACTTTAACAACGTGAACAAGCTATTTAGCTCTGTAAAAAAGTGTCTACTAGATTTTTAAAATCTCTAACAGGTACTTTTCACAGAACTCAGAAATTAAATAAGGAAAAAAATTTCAGCCCACTTAAATTTAGGGTTGACTGTAAGATAAAAATCACAAAACAATTTGTTGCATATACTACTAAAATTAATACGTAATTTATTATATGTATCAATATGTATCGAAAAAGCTAAAACAGATTTAAAAATAAGTTGGAAAGCGTATGTAATATGAAATAAATTCGTGCTTGCTTGTTTTTTTATTATTCTAATCAAATGCCACAACAAAGATAATTTTCAATCAAAGAGATAAGCGATTTGAAAAAAGTTTTACTTAATTTTTTGTATAAAGTAAGAAATGTGCTAAAAATCATGAATAACCAGCATAAAAAGGCGGCAAGGCGGCCCCTCGACTTTGAGGACCTACATCTCACAAGGGAACCCCCTAACTGTAAATTTCGATACGCAAATTTTGGTAATGCCAGCTTTTAAAGCATAGTCTATTTACTATATCTAGCCGCGAAAGTTTTTTCCCGCGGAATAAAAAGTGAAAAAAGAAACGTCAAAGTGTCACAATTTGACCTAAAATTGCCTCAGAAGCTCGAAAAAGTCATTATTTTTGTGTTCTAGTCAATAAAAAATTGAGTTTTGGGACCACCCAAATATACCTATTTTGACCATTTTGAAGGGATTTAGGGCCATGTTAGGGCGGGGAAGGACCAAAAAAGGGTAAATTTAGTGTGAAAAAGAAGATGTTGAACATAGTTTTGTTGACTGGGGCCTACTGCATTAATAAACTCTGGTATGCACACATTTTTATGCCACCCAGAGTCACTTTCGAGTGATTTGCGTCTAAGGTATGTGGGTGTGCGCAACTCAACCCCAAGCAACCAAGCCCCCTGCAGTTTTTTCAAAGCAAAACATAGACAAAAAATTTTGAAGATCGGAACTGGTCTACAATATGCGCCCCAAAATTTTAGGTAATTCTGAATTCTGAATTTTAGGTAAAAATGCCTTGGTCCCCCTACTGTTTTGAAGGTGATCATGGTGGTCATGGTGATTATGCTTAGTCACCTTTGGAAATTGGGGACGTTTTACAAGAATACGCAGAATTTTTTGTTATCAGAAGTGCATTACAGTTAACATGATCACCTTAACCATGATCACCTTAAAAACAATAGGGGGGACCAAGGCATTTTTCAAGGAAAAACAACAGGGGGGACCAAGCTAAAATTTTGGGGCGCATATTTTAGACCAGTTCCGTTTTTTCAAAGCAAAACATAGACAAAAAATTTTGAAGATAAAAAGGACAGTACTTTTATAAATTATGTCAGACTAGCAGCGTTTTTTCAGTATGCCTAAACAACCTGTCGGAATGAGTCAGTTGCTCATACATAAAAGCTGCCGGATGTTTTTTTTTTCAAAATAAGGACATTTCCTAAAAAATAAGCCCATTTTGGGCAAAAATGTAAGCATGGGATGTGAGCCAAAAATCTCGCTGTCTTAATTTTTGTTTTATAGTTTTTAGGAGTTCCGCACACACGTTGCAATATTTCTTGAAAGGGACATGCTCGTCGCCGATGGGATATTTTAAAAGGTGGGCACCAGTGAAATTCAATCGAGAATTAAAATTTCATATTTTAGTTAAAGTTAAGGAAAAATATTGCTTCCGATCGGAATCGAACTGATGACCGACTTTCACCGTACACCAACGCTTTACCACTGAGCCACCTACACTTTTAGGTAAGCGAGCTCTCCAAGATTTTATTTTGCTGGAAGAGTACTCAACAAATTTTTATTTTAAAATAATTCTTTTTTTTAAGTCCGCTATTACCCACCTTTCAAAATATTCCATCGGTGGTGAGCATGCCCCTTTAAAGTCTCCCCTTTAAAAACTCCGATAACCCGACACTCCCAGGAACCAGTCTAAAGTTTCAGGTTATCGAGGGTGTTAGGTTTTGAGGGGTGTCAGGTTATCGGAGTTTGACTGTATAGGAATATGGGTGTTCGTATGTGGTCAAGTAACCTAATACCCTGTTTTTAGTAAAGTCTCTTTTCAAAAAGTTCGAAAACTTCAGAGGTGACTCGGAAATAATAAAAAAAAAGAGTTAAAACCAGCTGTTTCCCTAGTATTAATATTTAACACTAGAACTACTGAACGACCAATTTGTGTCGTTAGATTCAGAATTCAAAGATTGACAAATATTTTTTTGCTTTCATTGCGACGGTATATTTTAATTTTGACATCCTAAACATGTTCTAAAGTCACTAGCATGGCTGATTTACTGCATAAGAAATAGCGGCGCTACTCGATTTAACTTCTCCCAAAAACAGCTGCTCGGTTTTACACCTCCCAATAATTTTAAGGATTAGGCCTTAGTCTTTGACCCTTAGGCTTAAGCTCAGGGCCGCTAGTACGTCGAAATACGAGTACGTCGAAATAGCTATGCTTATTTGCTATATTATGAGATATTACACCCTTAGGTCATGAATAAATTTTTACAAGTTTCGCATAAAAATACTCAAAATATTGGGTGCGTGCAGGTGGTCGAAATCAGCAACTTACAAACACTCGAAAAGTGTTGAAAAGAAATCTTTTTGACCTTGCATTTTTTCTATTGTGTTCTCTCTGAAATTCTGCACCAGAAGCCTTAGTCGGCACACTCGCGCCTGACAGTGTTGAAAAATATTTGTCCTTCACAGACAAATATGATTTCATTCAAAAAATAATTTCAAAGATATATTTATAGTGAACAGCGAAAACCTTTTTGTTGTTGTGATCCAAAAAAATTTTTACTGCAAATCGATAGATGAATCTTTTATCTGCTATGGCTTTTCACTTTCCATCAAAATATTTCTATACCAGAAGCATCTAACTAGAAGTTACCATGATAACAAAGTTTTACATTCTCAGACTGCCTGATCGAGAAAATATTCCAACAATGGTATGTTAATATTTTTTGTTTCATAGAATGTCTATAAGTTTGCGGTTGGTTATGCACGACGCACAAAGCTTTTATTCGAGTTCTATAAGTTTTCAATAAATAAATTTAAAATTAAAATCGAAATTTGGTTCGTGAAATTTTTGATGGGTTTCGAAATTTCATTTTTGTTTTTCAAATTATAATTTCGAAATTCATCAAAAATTTTGTTTAGGTTTTACAAATTTTGAAGGGCTCAAATTGAAAACACCCGTCAAAATATGTAAATCTCCAGTCAAATTTATTTTTTATCCCGTCAAATTCAAATTTCAAACAAAATATGTAAATCTCACGTCAAATTATGTAAATCTCCCGTCAAATTTAAATTTTTAGTAAAATACTGCATTAAATTTCGTGGGAATTCAAATTTTCTAGTCAGAAAATAACTTGGATTGCTCAGAATTCCACCCCGGAATGGCCTGAAGCCCCTGAGAGTTGGTTTTTTGGGGGTTTACTAAAGGGGGAGTAAACTTTTTGCGAAAATTCGATTGAGCGGATCAGATTTCCAGTCAGATGCGCTAAATCTCTCAGAATTTCACCCTGAACCACTCAAAACCACCAAAAAACCTAGAATTCTGAACGATTTAGCGCATCTGACTGGAAATCTGATCCGCTCAATCGAATTTTCGCAAAAAGTTTACTCCCCTTTAGTAAACCCCAAAAAACCAACTTTCAGGGGCTTCTGGCCATTCCGGGGTGGGATTCTGAGCAATCCAAGTTATTTTCTGACTAGAAAATTTGAATTCCCACGAAATTTAATGCAGTATTTTACTAAAAATTTATATTTGACGGAGATTTACATATTTTGACGGGAGATTCACATAATTTTTTTGAAATTTGAATTTGACGGGATAAAAAATAAATTTGACGGGAGATTTACATATTTTGACGGGTGTTTTCACTTATAGCCATTTTGAAGTAAGTACCCTTTTAAATTTGAAACTCACTTGTCAGTTTTCAATGGCTTCTGTTATAAAAAATTATGAAAGCCATGGAAAAACTTTCTGAGTTGTGTTGTGTCTTATGGATTTTTTTCATCTCGGTTTACATTCTCAAAATTATTTTTGAGTTTTTTTTCATTTATTTCAGTTTTCAACCTTTGACATTTTTGCCGGAGGATGTTCTCGACACAAGCAAATAGTCATGTATGCTGACACTGACTCATTTTCTGATCAGCTTTGCATCACTCTCAAAAGAAACTTCACCCGACACTGCAAAGTTTCCTCGACTGATGACACCCACACAATCGCAGAGACTATCATTAAGTTCAAAAAAGATTTTGAGCCGGGAGTTGGAGTCCCTTACTGATCTGGTCCAAAAAAGGTAAATACTGTCGATCCTGTTGGCTACGATATGTTACAGCAGCTAAAGACGAGATTATGAATTGCAGATGTTCCCCAAAGTTTAAAAGCTGGTGGTGTTGCCTTCGCGGAAGTCCCTCGCTACCCAAATGGAGGACTAGATTCGGCTTTCTTTCGTGATTTACTGCTAGGTATTTTAACAATATCAAAAAGGCTGTAATCTAGCCCGGTTAATCTGCATTAAGAAAAGGTTAATCATTTTTTCTGTGGCAAATTTACTTTTTTTTGTAGCAAAAATGTTTTTTTTGTGGCAAATTTTTTCTGTAGCTAATTTACTTTTTTTGTGGCAATTTTACTTTTTTTGTGGCAAATTTACTTTTTGTGGCAAATTCACTTTTTTGTAACAAATTTATTTTTTTCTGTAGCAAATTCACTCTTTTTTGTAGCAAATCCGATTTTCGTCTGTAGCACATATACTTGAGCCAGTGTGCTTATTTATTTCTAAAAACTTCAGAAACATATATATATATATCCGTTGATACGCTTGATCCGCATACCGTTTTCACTCTTTTTATACTGAAAACCGATTTTCGAGAAAAGTGAACTGACAATTTCGGTTTGGTCCAGCAGTCGAAAATTGCAAATTCCTGAAAGATCATAGGAAGTTGTCAAAAGATCCCACTTGTACCCGGCTATTTCGGTCAACGCTCTTTTCTTCACAGGAGAAAGCCCGTTAAGATCCAAAAGCGTACGAACTGAAGTGTTGCTCTTCTCAAAATGGTGGAGCAAAATGTGGCTAAGGTTAATAGATATATCATCAGCATTGTATTTATGGTGAATTCGGTAAGCTTGAATTTGAAAATTTCATATCTGATCCATTAGAGGGTGTTGAGTAATGAAGCAGCCGAGAGTGTGCCAAGTGCGTGTGCTAGATTAGACTTAAAGTCCAGCAGCTTTACCAGCAATTAATCCACCTGTCTTTCATGAAGTCCAAGTCTCTCATAGACTCAGAATACAAGTTTTGAGAATTTAGGATGAATAAATAAGCACACTACCTCAAGTATATGTGCTACGGACTAAAATCGGATTTGCTACAAAAAAAGTAAATTTGCTACAGAAAAAAATAAATTTGCTACAAAAAAGTAAATTTGCCACAAAAAAGAGTAAATTTGCTACAAAATAAATTTGCCACAAAAAAAGTAAATTTGCCACAAAAAAGTAAATTCGATACAGAAAAAATGTGCCACAAAAAAACATTTTTGCTACAAAATAAATTTGCCACAAAAAAACATTTTTGCCACAAAAAAAGTAAATTTGCCACAGAAAAAATGATTAACCTTAAGAAAAATATATTTTTTCAGTGTCAACGCTGAACATGTATATTGTATCGCAACTACTGAAGAAGAACTCATACTCTGGGGTTCATTGGGTAAGTTTGGAAAAATAGAATTTAATATTTTTATCTAAAAATATAGGTATTGAAAGAATTAATAGAATTTCTCTAATTTAGGGTGTGTCAAAAATTTTGGCCTTATATGACAATTGGGTTAGGCGCTTTGGTTTGGTTCCCCTGTTGTGTTTCATGACTTTTAGGCTTAGGCAAGGGTAGGCCAGCGTATTTTGAGACGGACTCAAACATATCATCGACTCTCGTTCAAGTTCATCCTAACATACGCTGACCAACCCTTGCCTGAGTCTGAAAATCCAAATAAAAAAACAGAGAAGATCAAGGCAAATAACCCCGATTGTCACATATAGCTAGATCTTTTTTAACGATTTAAAATAGCCATAACTTTTTGTCTGAAATCATTTTTTTTAAATCTGTAAATAAAGATCGATTCACTCTGCGCTCTTGTTTTGTTTGATGTATAATGCCATGTAATTATTATTGCTCGATCCCCCTGTGGTTTGGACTCTGCTATCGTTGGCCTCTACATGAGCAAGGCCCAAACTAAGGTGATGGGCAACCGAAACTCGTGTTTTTGACATAAACTCGAGCTCAAACTGAATTAATTTGAGTTTACAGATTTGTGAAAATTTGATCACAGAAAAAATTATTGCCTTCCAAATTGTTGTTTTTTTCAAATTATTGAAAATTTTTAAGACGTTATCGAACGTTGTCGTTTGAATTTTTTTATAAAACCGTTTTTTTCGCCAATGACGAGGACAACCACGATCTATTTATAAAAAAAACACCAACGACGACACCAAGGACAACAAAATTTCCATTCCAAATCGGACTAATTTTGCATTTTCAGTCGAGATTTCGACGGAAAACTTGTGGAAAATATAATTAATCCTCAGAATTCTGATTCAAAAGGATATACCAGCGAGTTACACTGCAATTAAGGCGGGGACCGGCAATTATTTTCTCTCATAACTGATTTTTTATAAGCGCTGTAACTAATCCGTTTTATTAAATTTATTATATTAGATTTGACATGAAACGAGTAAAAACAAGGACGATTTTCGAAAAGTTGCTGGTCCCGCCTTGATACGCAGTGTAACGCGCAAGTATGACCCTTTAAAATGCAAAATTTGTCTAATTTAAAATTTCGTTGTCGTCGTTGTTGGATTTTGCATAAAAAAGTCGTCGTTGTCGTCGTCGCTGGGTTGTCGTTGTTGTTGGCGTAAATCGACTATGTAAAACATTTTCTCCAACGACAATTTTCATGAATGAGTCATACTAAACGCCCCTCATTAAATCCGAATTTTCAAATTTATTTTGTTGACCTGATTATTGTATAAAGTTCTAAATATCGCAATGTTGCAAAACTCCTGATTTCAGGTGGGGTATAATTAGGGAAAATATGCGGCGCTACTGTAATATACCACCTACCAACCCACCTACCCCCCCCCCCCCAAAAAAACCACTTCTTTAATATATCCTCCCCCCAATAATTTTTACGCTTAGGAACTAGGCTTATTCTGTAGGCTTAGGATTCGGGCCTTAGGCATCAGGCTCAGGGACAACACGTAATAATTTCACCACTTTTCCAAAAAAAACTTTGGTTTTTGGGGTACCTGAAAAATTATTGGGGGAGTAGCTTTTTGGGGGGGTATATTACAGTAGCGTCAAATATGCTATATTCAGGATTAGGAGTTGAAATCTTTAACTTTGAAACACCCAAGGCATTTAATGACTTCATAAACAGCTTACCTGCTGCATAAAGAAATGCAAGAAGAGTAAAAATAGAATCACAATAATAATAAAAATTGCTTAGCCATTGTTTGTATCAGTCTTTCTTTCTGTCTAATACATTTTTTTTCTGAAATTTTATGTTTATGAAAGTATGGCTTGATTTTCAAAAACTTATCTATTTCTAACAGCTGTTCTGTAAAATTAATCACTATTTTAGCCGATCCAGAATAAATTATGTCTTAGAGCTCGAGATAGACTGCAAGATAGCCTTTAAAATAGCATTTAGATAAAATTAATAAATGCCTGAGTACTCAAATGCAATATACCACCACTTGGTTCACCAATTCAAAAAGTCAAATTTCAGTGTCACTTATCTGTTTTTTACAGTCTTGTTGAAGTTGAAAATAATTAAAAATTAAATCTTAGCACCTATCCATCCTCCACTGATCTGAACCTGAGTCCTACCAGTCAATTTAACATAGTCCTTAAAATAGACAGAAAGTCAAATCTCAATGTCACTTTCTGTTTTCATGCTTTTAAGGACGAAAGTCGAATTAACTGGGAGAGGAGGAGAGAAGGGGGTGGAGAACACAGGTTCAAGTGAAGAGGAGGTTTAGGTTTAACTTTTAAATAAATGTTGTTCGGCAAAAGTTTTAGCCACAAAAAAATGAGATTGTTGAAATCACAATTTTTTGAGCACATCTCATATGGCCAAATCTCGATCCACCTGAGGTCAGACACCTCTTTAAGCAATTTTAAAACTACCCAAACTATTTCAATCTACCTTGAATTACCAAATTCAGTCCAAAGCCTCTGTTAATTACCGGTACCGGACAATATTTCGCCGACAATATTTCGCCGCGACAAAATTTCGCCGACATTATTTGCGCGACATTATTTCGCAGACCATTATTTCGCCGCGACAAATTTCGCCGACATTATTTGCGCGACAAAATTTCGCCGATATTCTAAATGTCGTTTTTTTCTAACTCGCTCCTTTTTTCTGGCTGATTTTACGGCGTGAATCTTTACAACCATCTGCGAGAAGAGTAATTATTCGACCGCTATGACTCAGATGCGCAGTTTTCTCATGAGGTACCTTTACTTCAGCTATATTATCTAATGTGGACGATTTTAGTGCCGAAAAATCCTGGCGTTAGCATGTATTCCAATCAGAATTCTTGACACATTGATTGTTTGGAAATAAATAAAGATAAAATTTAGGGTCTATGAAATGTTTTAAGCTGGTCCAAAGGTATCGGTATCTACAACGAAATGGCCCTTGGTAGTAATCATCCAAAGAAGAGAAGGAAGTACCTCCTTGCCGACGAACGAATAAAAGGGCTAGTGACACAAGCAGTGAACAATTGGGAGAACATTGTTCCTTTCGAATATCTCGGTGCGATCGCTTCCGACTTCAGAATGGCTCAAGTTACTTACCGTATTTATTTTGATAGAACACCAGTCTCTAATAGAGCACCACATCTTAAGGCCAAAACTAGGGGGGGGGGACGGTTAAACCATGTCTTCTTGTATTTTTAAACGAATTCAAAAAAAAATTGGAGGTTGAAAAATAGAGCACATTGTTTTTTCTGTTAGAACAAGTACGGTACATTAAAGCCGGCGAGCCAGAATTCTCTGATGAAAAAATTCGGATCTGGATGGAGAATAATAGAACGTTTAATTCTTTGTTGTTATTTGCTTCTCTTTTTGTTGTTATAGCTTCTCTGATTTGTTGTTGTTATATGACTTGAGTCGTTGTTATATGACTTGAGTCAATAAAATTTTGTGTTGGATTCACTTAAAAAATGTCTGGCATGTAATCAATGAAATTAGTAAAAATAAATAATGGCGGGAAAAATTTTGTCGCAGCGAAATAATGGTCCGCGAAATAATGTCGCGCGAAATTATTGTCGGCGAAATAACTGTTGGCGAAATAATGTCGGCGAAATAATTGTCGGCAAAATATTGTCATGTACCCTTAATTACTACATGAGGCTCTGAATAAAAAAAATTCCCTCAAAAAGTTCTTAGTACGCATTTTTATTTCGAGGGTCAGGCAATGCAGCTTTTCGATGTTTTTGCTTTGATTTTTTTTGCTGGATTGCAGGTTTAATTTTTTGAAGTGCGAGTCGGGGTCGTGAATGCCAAGTTTCGAAAAGATTTAAGCGCTCGGAAAAGTTCAAAATATAAAATAAGTCAAGCTTGAAATTTCTCTGTTTAAAGTGTAAAACTATTTTAGAATTGTGATTTTCGACCACTACTTGACCACTGACATTTTATACCCAATTGAAAAATAATTTATTCTGCTTTTGTTCGCCATCATAAAAATAGTTGAAAAATTCGAAATTGACGTCAAAGCAATTTTTTTCAATAATTTCATCATCAGCATGGCAAAAACAGCCTTCTAAAATTGGTGGCTGCAGATGGCTCAAAGAGATATAACTGAACACAGGGTGTCTCAAACAGTGTTTGGACCTCGTACTCGTACTTCGGTCTCGTACACGTACTCGTACTACGAGTACGAGTACGAAGTAGAGAGAATTTAAGAGGTACGAAGTACGATGTACGAGCTTAAATTTTGTGGTACGAGGTACGAGTACGAAGTACGAGAAGAAAATTAGAGGTACGAGGTACGA
>SADC01001028.1:0-31019 GCA_004194705.1 Ditylenchus dipsaci
TTGTTCCCGTTCGAGAAGTGGAAGGATACTGGCACGAAGTTGTGAAGGCCGATGATCACGCGCGTAGAGATGTCCGTGCTCCGAGATTACATTGAGCGGACACGGATTGGTAGAATCACGTTTAATTCAACTATGAATGATTGATATTTATATCGTTTAGGAAGACCACTGAACGCTGAGACCTCAACTCCGGGAAGAAGCCGATGTTCTCCATCGCATGCTGGAACCAGTACCGACGCCACCATGGAGCAGAGGCCGGTCACAACAACTATGTCGAGTCAACAATTCCAAGCTGGAAGCGTCTAATCAAGCCAAACCTTTATGATTGGCCTTCGGACCGCTTATCGTGGAGACTTTCAGCTGATGTACAACGTAGGCCGACCTTTTAAACATTTTCACTCATCTCTAGAGTTATCGAGCCTTCAAAATTTTCGAGCCTTCGGCTCGAAAGCTCGAAGCAGCTCGAAAGTTCGAGCTTCGGCTCGGCTCGAAGCTCGAAAGTTTCGAGCCTTCGGCTCGAAGCTCGAAGTTCGAAAAAAATCGAACTTTCGAGCCGAAAGTTCGATCTCGAGTCTTCGGCTCGACAACCCTACTCATCTCACAGATAGAAAATTGTATCTTTAGGAATGGATCAATGGCGTCGAGAGGCCACGATGGGCGGAAGACACGACGGACGTATACTTCGTCAAATTCAGCGATGGGTCAACGTTGAGGAGGGAAGGCTTCAGCGAGAGGAGTGTGCTCATGGAATGGTTCAGGCCATGAGGGAGCTTTGAGTATTGAAATTTGTTATTGCTATTATCGTCGACGGGGAATAAAAGAGGCCGTTTTTTTCTTTTTATTGTTGATCCAGGGTATGGGGCAGGGGAATGACAACCACTTCACTATTTACGGCGACAGATTCTTCTCCTCCATCAAGTTGGCGTATGAACTGAAAAGACTGGGGATTGGATACACTGGGACTGTGAATGCATCTCGCACTGAAAATGTCCACTGAGTGACGTGGCAAAGCAGCCAAGAGGGTACTGCGAGTATCAGATGGATGAGTCTTCTGGTAATACTGCCATAATAATTTTTATTTCATTACTTTAGTGAATTTAGGGTCCTTGTTCTTGCGTGGAACGACTACCGGCCAGTTATCATGTTGACAACCATCGACGACCTGGATCCAATGCATTCCGTAAGCCGTTGGTCGGCCAAGGAAAAAAAAGGATCCATATCGAGCAGCCAAACACTGTAGCCTGCTACAACAACCACATGGGTGGTGTGGACAGAATGGACCAAAATATCAAAAACTATAGGGTTTTCATTGACTCCAAAAAGTGGTGGTGGTCGTGCTTCTGCTTTGGAGTAGATACTGCAGTGCACAACGCCTGGCAGTTGTATAGAAAAGTCTACCCTAAGTGAGACTGCCTCCAGTTTCGCCGCTATGTTGCCACCTCCTATATGCAAACATATGGAAGTACACCCACAGGACCCGGCCGAAAATCATCCAAAGATAGACAACTAACTTCTAAGCGAGTAAATGAGAGTGTGCGGCTTGACGGGTACAATCATTGGATTGCCACAACAGACTTATCTCTTCACTGTGGGGTATGTGATGGGAGAACTAACAAGAAATGCGAAAAATAGGCCTGTAGGCCTGCATCATGTACCTTGCTTCAAAGAATTCCACGTGAAAAATTAATGAAAATAGCAAGATCTCATATTTTCATTATCAAATGCTATTTTTGACAACATTTTTATAATAAACCGGTACTTTTACCCCTGTATATGATGATTTTTAGGTTAATTTTCATACTCATGGAAAAAGGGGTTAAAGCAAATGTTTTTTACTTTTTCGGCTTCCAATACTTGTTTTCTGGACTAACTCAGGCACGCTGAAGATGGTTTGATAATAATAAAATAAGGTTATGTATGTTATTTTTTGAGTACAGTCGATCCTCGATATGACGCCACCCTTGGGACAGGCCCCAGGTGGCGTTATATCTGGAGTGGCGTTATATCGAGGGTTAACTTGACTAAATTTTAGTCAAAGCGGAAATATTCGTTCCATTTCTGGGTGGCGTTATATCGAAGGTGGCGCTATATCGAGGTGGCGTTATATCGAGGGTCGACTGTATTAAGAAATAATTGATTTTAACAGAACTCGATTTTATCAAAACTCAAAAAATACCCTACAAAACAACATTTTACCACTATCAAACCATCTTCAGCCTGCCCTAATAAGTCCAGAAAACAGGTTTCGGAACCCGAAAAAGTAAAAAAATTGATCCAAGTGGACGACCACCTGGTTTTGTTAGTACATGGGACATTTAGCAAAAACTCTGGTTGGTTCATAAAAAATAGTTTTACTAACCATCCTGAAACTTTCTGGTCCTTTAAGGACCATACTTGTTGATGAGAGTGAGAATTTGTCAAATTCAAATGCGCGTGGGACGATTCTCTTTCGTTTCTCACTCTCACTTTCTAAAAAAAGAGAAAAAAGGGTGTACACTCAGTAGGAATTGAACCTGTGTCCTTATAGGCGATGCGTATAGGAAGTTCTCCCCCTCTTCTTTAAAGGGCATGCTCGCAGCCGATGGAAATATTTTCAAAGGCGGGTACCAGGGCTGTATTGGGTTCCGAACTTATCAGTTCGAAATTGTGCGAGTTTGAATTTTTCCGTTCTCGAACCTTTCCGTTTTCGATTTTTTCCGTTTTCGGACCTTTCGAGTTTCGAACTTTCCGTTCAAGAACAATTTCTGTATTCGGTAGCAGCTTTCGTGAATTTCTTTTTTCGAATTATTTTTTTTCGAAAAACACACATTTTCGAAATATTTTTTTAAAATTTTTTGAACAAAAAAATATTCTTGAACGGAAAGTTCGAAACTCGAAAGGTACGAAAACGGAAAAAATCGAAAACGGAAAGGTTCGAAAATGGAAAAAAAATTCAAACTCGCACAATTTCGTACTGATTTCCCCCGTCAAATTATTCTTTTACCCCTCCTAATCATTCATTTATCCCCCCAAATCGTGAAAATGAGTATTTCTCGGTGTTCTTATGTCGTACAATTTTTTTCTTCTAATCGTAATGTAGCCCTGAATCTCTAGTTTATCATAAGCTAACAACTGACCCTTTGTGCTGAGATCTTTTTTAGAAATACCCATTTTTATGAAAGAGGAGTTTTTTTCATAAAAACGAGTATTTCTCAAATTTTTTTCAACAACAGGGGTTCAGTTAATATCTTATCAGAAACAAGAGATTCAGGGCTACATTACGATCAGAAGAAAAAATTTGTACGACATAAGAACACCGAGAAATACTCATTTTACGATTTGGAGGTATAAATGAATGATTTGGAGGGGTAAAAGAATAATTTAGAGGGGTAAAACAATTTGAGCCTAATTTTTCCTCGACTTTTCCAAAAATTTCGTCAAATTAATTCTCTTTTGAATTTCGCTGGTACCCGCCTTTCAACATATTCCCATCGGCGAAGAGCATGCCCCTTTAAGATGCAATGTCGGCTTTTCAAAGCTGCCAATTAAACCTGTTTACGGTACATAAATTGTCTTTAAATTTCGCTATTTGTCTCACAAAGAAAGCATTTATGTTTTGAACAAAAATAACTAATTAGAGCCAAGAAGTTTATTGGCAATTGAGAATTGAAGTCTTTCTTTTTTATCTTCTGCGCCTTTATAATCCTTTTTGTGTTTGTGTGTGTTAATCATCCAGTTCACTGACACTAAATACAGAAGAGTAGTGATTCTTGATTGCAATATATACACTCACATTATTTCAAAACAGTGAAATTTACTTATTAAAGGCGATGGATGAAGAGGAGCTTGTTTTGGTCCTGGAGCCAGATGGAAATAGCAATCCACAATCCGCCAACCAGTCTTCTTCCGATGTAGTATCTTCGGCAGAAGCAGACCAAGTGGATGTACCATCTGTCCTTGCAATTGAAAAAGCAAATAAGCAAGAAACGGAGAACTCAGAGGATAACAAGTCGCCCATCTCCCTAGCTCTCCAGACTGAAAGTTGTGAGGAGTCAATAAACCAATCGAAATCGTCTGAAAGTGTAATGGTTTGCATTAGTTTAACACGTGGGGTACGGATTCTAAGACCTGTGCAGTTAGTCTAGAAGTTTATCTAAAATTACACGCTGAACTCAATGGTGCGGGTCTCAGTTGCTTCGATCCGTGGTGGACTGAAGTTCAACCACGTTGAGACTGTGAAAAGTTCGAATTTAGAAAGTGACCAAAGTACTCATACGGGTTTCACAAAAAGGAATTAGTTTTCTGATTATATAAGCACCCACATAAGAAATATCGACACTACTGGAAATTCCAGTCTGGAATATCTCATTTTGAAGAAGAATGAATGCGCTTTCTAACGCCTCTTTAATTTTTGTGAAGTATATCGCGAAAAAACGCATTTCAAAATTATATGTCATTTTCAGATCACGAAATTTTTGTGAAAAAATGCTTATAATTTTTTTAGCGGCCATGAACTTCAAATTTTACACACTAAAGATAAAGCAGAAAGAGGCGGTCATTTTGACACCAAATGCACCGATACCGTATTTCCTTTAACTGCCGCCCCCTTCTAATAAGCCCCCCCCCTCGACTTTCAGGGTTTATATCAGGGCTCTCAACGTAAAATTTAAAAATAAGTACATTTAAAAAAAAATTTTGGCCTTAAAAGTAAGTACATTTTCCAAAAGGACGGTACTTTTTTTCTGCCCGCTAAAATACTTTTTTTGCCCGCCAATTTCCATTTGTCTTGTTCTATTTAATTTTCTAATCTTATTTTTAAAGTGAAATCACCATCGTGTAGCTTTGCGATTCTATTTTCTAACAAGGTATTATTTTCTGCGAAATCTCTGAATATTGAAAAACAAACACGTAAAAGTATAAACCAAGTCAAAAAAATGATTTGGTTTATACTTTTACATTTTTGTTGTTCATTTTTAGCAGACCTTGTAAAATATGATACCTCGTTGGAAACTAGAATCGCGGGCCCTCGCGGGCCTAACGATGGTGTTATCGCTTTTTAAAAAATATCAGAAAATTCAAGATAAACAGGCAGAACGAACGAAAAAAAATTGCGGGAAACAAATTAATTTGCGGGCAGAAAAAAGTACCGTCCTTTCCAAAATAGGATAAAAGTAGTTTTAAACTTATCTCTCTTCATCAAATCCTGACATTTCTCACAAATAAAGCCACATAAACAATCTTTCATTCCCATTTTTCACCTCATGAGTTTTCTTTTGAAGCTCTTTATTCTTCATTAGCATCTGGTTAGACGATGGTGCAATCGATATCGAAATTGACAAGAACTTTTAGGCGAGCTTTTTTTCCAAAAGCACAGAGGAGTGAACGAGAAATGCAAGCGAAAATGAGCAGAAAGTGACAGTACAGTCCACTCTCGCTAACAAGCCATTCCCTTAACTGCTAATTTGAGCCGCTAATTTAACCGTTTGAGAGCCCTGGTTTATATCTCGGAGCAAGCATTTTTTTGTTGCATGGATTTTCTCAGTTGCCGCAAGCTCTACTGTTTCTACGTTTCGGATTTCGGTTAAAACCGACGAAAATTTTAAAATGACTCAGACTCAATAAGCACCTTCTCCTGAAGTCGATCGAAAAATAACCGTCCCGGATCGGAAGTTAAAGTAATGCGGTAGTTTAGTCTTGCGTAGTTAGTCGCAGTTTTAACACGGGAAAGGCCGTCGTCCTGAAGGTACGTCCTTGTAAAGAATTTCACGCTGAACACGATAGTGAAAATATTTTTTTTTGCAAAAAGTCGCTATATGGTATTAAGCTGTGCTTGAGAACCGACCAAGTCACAATTTTTGCCTATGCAACTTCAAAGAGGTAGACCATGTCAATTTCTTCAATAGATTAATCGAATTTTATATGCAAAATAAAGCGCAAATTACGAGCTTTCTAATGACATACCGTTGAGGTATTTATTAGGGTTGGACGGTTACGGTTGATTTGGCCCTACCCGGTTTTTGTTAACTGGTTCTTTGCGTACCCGGTGTATTTGGCTAAAATCATTTCGGTTAACCGACCGTGTCCAACCCTACTATTTCTATTAATAACAATTGAATGAAAATTTTTTGGCTTGAAGAAGCCATTGATATTTTCTTTCAAAAACGTTGTTTACACGAAAATATGCACAACAAAGTGTAAAAATGTCATTATTTAGTTAATGCTTGAAACTATTTGACAGAACAGGAAAAACTGCACCAGATATTGCTTCAAAATAATCCAAAACAAGGCTTTGGAGTGTTAAGCAAATGTTCAAAAGTATATTTAAAAAACATTTTGACGTACAGTTGACTCTCTCAATAACGTCTCTGAAGGGACCGACGCTTAAGAGACGTTATTGAGAGAGGGATGTTAATGGGAGAGACGTTACCAAGAAAGCCATTTTTCTTATTGATTTCTCACCGGACGTTATGCGAAGATTGAGATACGGAGATTCTCATTTTCCGAGGGGTCCGACCGAAGTACAAAACTACAAAACTTCTCTTTTAAGAATGTACATTAAAGACTGGTCATTCATTAAGCGATAATATCTCTTTTTAGGAAGCAGAAGCAGCAAATGAGACTGATGAACTTATTCTTCAACTGGACACTACTAAAGAAGAGCAAGAAGAGCCTGGAATCCAAGAGCAACAGCAATCAGCCAAAAGTCAGGAGGAAGAAGAAGAGGTAGAATCGGGTCGAGGAAAGGACAAAAACAAGGGCCCATCAAATAAGTCAGCAACTCCAGACAGAATATCTCCTCTCAGCACTTCCTCCACCTCAGGCCTCTATTCTGATGGCTCCTCTTCGACTGTAGAAGTTTTTGAGGTAGATATTGCTTACATTAATTAATTAACTCACAGTCAAATATTGCAGGTGGAAGCTATTATGGGCCATAAAGTGGTCAAAGGAAAAACTTTCTTCAAAGTGCGCTGGCAAAACTTCGGGCCTAAAGACGATACCTGGGAACCGGAGGAAAATTTGGCAGCAAACCCGATCCTAACCAAATCAATAGAAAACTATTGGGAACACAAGAAGGCGGACAAGCAGAAGAAGGGAGACGTCAAGAAAGAAAGCCCCAAACAGGTCACACACGTTTGACTATTTAAAATTAACTGTTTTGGCTTGAAGTGACATGTCCACTCTATAAAGGGTGGTGCCTGGCAATTCAAAATTATTTTCGTAACCAATGCATTTCTGTACGGGTTTTTCAACTTTGTTTCTAACAAAACATGCCTAAATTAAATTTTAGACCTTGTTTTATTAGAAATCAAATTCAAAAGTTCAATGAAGTTCAATGGTTAGCAAAAAATTTGAATTCTCAGGCACCACCTATTATTAGCGTGGGCATATCCCCTTCAAAACTTGGTAGCTACCGTATTTACTCTATCAAACCCCAGGGATTATTTTTGAGCCCTGAAAAACGGCTACCAGACAATTTCCAATATTCTTGGAAAATGTCGCACGACATTTTCCAATATTTTTTCGGTCGTTTTCGCCCGAATTTACCGAAAAAGTATTGGAAAATGTCGGGCGACAATTTCCAAAAATATTGGAAATTGTCTGGTAGCCGAAAAAACTTGAAATTGTAAATCACAAATGGTGCTCACTCTAAAATTCTAGTAAAAAAATGAGGGAGGGATTACTATCGGCATTTCTTTTAATTTTGCACAAATTTCACTTTAAAATATGAAAAAGTGTCCAATATAAGCAAATAGTAGCATAAAATTGCTCTTGCAAATTTTCAAGGTACCATTGGAGGTATTGAAAATGAAGGTACCACGTTTTCGCTTCACGTATTTCCCCTATGTTTTCGCTTTGACATCTTTAACACTGGAACGGCTGACTGTAGCAAATGGTGAGTCTTGTGCAGAATTTCAAGGGAACACGATAGTGTAAGAAAAATTGGACAAAAGTTCACTCTAGGGAGTATGGTGCCTTTGTGAACCAACAATATCACGATTTTTGCATATGCAACTTCAGGGGGGTAGATTCAGAGGGTAGACCATGTCAATTTCTTCAATAGATTAATCTAATTTTATGTGCAAAAGAAAGTGCAGATTACGAGCTTTCTAATGACATATCGTTGAGGTATTATGACAGTCGAATGAAATTTTTTCGGCTTACAGAAAACCATTGTGTTTTTTTTTCTTCAAAACGTTGTTTATAGCAAAATAGGGTACATGTCAATTTTTACCCGTCAATTTTTCGCGGACAATTTTTTGCCGACCAATTTTTCGCTGACCAATTTTCGCTGCCATCATAATTTCATTCCTGCTTTCTCATCAGGGTTATGTCTATGGATGACTTTTCCCTTCCATTTCTGTTGTTATTTTCACCTCCGTATTCTAGTGCATTTTATTATATTGTTCCAGATAAACTCTATTCTTACAAAGCCGTACGCTTTTAACTCAGAGCATGGAAACAGGAAATTTGTCAACCAAGGCGAATGTACTGTAGAAGTCGCGATCTAAAAGAAGATAACGAGGGAAAAGTTTCCACACTCAAAAAGCTTTCACACTGAAGCTTTCACACTGAGAGGATCTCAATACCTGTGTTTCTATAATTTAATCTCAGTTCTGCTGGTAATCCATGCACCAACTTAACCAAGTGGTCGTCCACTTGGATCGATTTTTTTTACGTTTTCGGTTCCAAAATTTGTTTTCTGCACTAATAAAGCATTCTAAAGATGTTTTGACAGTAGTGAAATTACGTTGTGATGGTGTTTTTACAGTTTTCGTAAAACTTGCAAAAAGTTATATCAGTACTGTCAAACCATCTTTAAAATGCTTGAATTAAAGCAGAAAACAAGTTTTAGAACCCAAAAACTTAAAAAAAATTCGAATCAAGTAGACGACCACTTGGGTTAGTTGGTCCATGGGACACCCAGATGATCCAACTACAACGCAATACATCTTATACTTAAACTGGTAATGGTCTTCAATGCAGAACATTGAACATTTTAGTGCCATGGCAAAATATTTTAATATTGCGCAGCTCGACCCCATCACTGAAGGAAATATTCGAGACAGAAATCGAAATTTTGCGGCGAAAAATTAGTCGGCGAAAAATTGTCCGCGAAAATTGGCGGGTAAAAATTGACCGGTACGCCAAAATATGTACTAAAAAGTGTGCAAACGCCTTTTTCAGTTGTTGGCACATACCCTTCGACAGAGCACGAAAAACTGCACCAGACAGGGCTTCAAAGTAAGCCAAAAGAAGGGTTTTGGAGTGTTTAACAAACACTCAAAAGTATTTTCCAAAAGGATAATCATTTTTGATGGCGCGAATTTACTTTATTATGGCGCAAATACACTTTTTATTGGCGCATATATTTTTTGGCGCAAATAAACTTTTTTTTGGCGCAAATACACTTTTTTATGGAGCAGATTCACTTTTTTTTGGCGCAATTTCAGTAAATTTGCACTAAATTTTAGCAAATTTGTGCCAAGTAAAAGTGAATCTGCGCCATAAAAAAGTGTATTTGCGCCAAAAAATATTTGCGCCAATAAAAAGTGTACAGTTGCGGACAATTGATTGGCGTCAGCACATATATTTTTCTATCTTGTTGATTTTGAACGTAAATATAAATGTTTTCGAAAAACCGAATACACGATTTTGTAGAGCTCTTCAAGGGCTACATAACTGTCATTACACTTTTCTAAAAAAAATAATTTTCTTGGTTTGTTTTGGGCAACTTTTAAGAGCGTTGCCTTTTTTTGCCCGACAATTAATTGGCGTCAGAAAGTTTTATTGGATAATAACGTAACAACATGACAATTTACATCAACAATAGCTTGACAATGTAAGCCCTAAATCTTAGCTACAATTTGGTAGGTCAAACTCTTCTTTTTGATTATTTCGAGAAAAGTTATGACCATCAATAAAAACGTGTCGATTTCTAGTCAAAATCAAAGTAAATGGAAGGAAAATGGTTGTTCGGTTGCATAAATACTGACTTTTCTTGAAAGTTTCAATATCGAAAGTTGTGAGTTAATCCACTATTTGAAAGCTTAATAATTTTTCTACAAAATGACATATCAGGCTTTTTTTGAAAATTGCACAGGGCTGAGAAACGGATGGTTGAAGTTGAAAGAAGTAAAAAAACCTCTATTTTTGCCTTATTTCGGGACATTTCCGCTCGAGACAAAAATCATTTGAAATTTGGGAAAATCCAAATTTAAATATATTTGTCTCGAGGGGAATTTGAAATTTTACAGTGAGTGTCATAATTAAAGGACAGTTTTTGAAGTAAATCGACTATGCTGGTCATGAATCCAGTTTTCAGAAGCTCAGTTTTGCTTAGCAAAATCAAAGTTTTAGGTCAAGATGCCTTTTGGAATATACTTTTGAAGATTTGCTAAATACTCCAAAAGCTTTTGTTGTTTTGGCTTACTTCGAAGCGCTATCCGGTGCAGTTTTTCCTGCTCTGTCGAATGGTATACACCAACAACTAAAAAAAGAGCGTTTGCGCACTTTTTTGTACATATTTTGCTATAAACAACGTTTTGAAGAAAAAAAAACACAATGGTTTTCTGTAAGCCGAAAAAATTTCATTCGACTGTCATAAATACCTCAACGATATGTCATTAGAAAGCTCGTAATCTGCACTTTCTTTTGCACATAAAATTAGATTAATCTATTGAAGAAATTGACATGGTCTACCCCTCTGAATCTACCCCCCTGAAGTTGCATATGCAAAAATCGTGATATTGTTGGTTCACAAAGGCACCATACTCCCTAGAGTGAACTTTTGTCCAATTTTTCTTACACTATCGTGTTCCCCTTGAAATTCTGCACAAGACTCACCATTTGCTACAGTCACCCGTCCCAGTGTTAAAGAAAGTGTAAAATAACTCAAATAACAAATTACGAAGAAAAAATTACACAGAAGCACAAATAATCTAGAAGAAATGACACAAAAAATGCAAAAGTACAACAAAAAAAAGTAACGGAAATTTGAAAAATTTGAAAATGTTGCAAAATATGTAAAGTGTCCGTTCATCGAGTGTGATTTCATCAAACGAGACCACGTCTAGGGTGTCGGTTTACCGGGGGTGTCCGTTTATAGAAGTGTCCGTTTATCGAGGTTCGACTGTGACATGACAAATGACAGGATTGATTACTAAATCCATCTCATTAACAAGACAAAATATTAATAGCTTACTGCATAAATCTAGCCTCGTCCCACAATTTTTTAATTGACTCTATTTTAGCCCAAAGTTGTGGTTGAAGACAAAGAGGAGGAAGAAGATGGGATGAAACTCAAGACTCCTCTGGTATGGAATCAAGCCAGATGAAGGTTCCAAGGAAATTAGAAGACTCTTTGTGGCTGATCGAGTCCCTACTGAAACAGAAAAAGTTTGACTTAGCTTGCTTCCTACATGTCAAAATAATATGTTTTCAGAAACTGGCCGAAATCAAGCCAGGTGTTCGAGTGCTTCGCAACCATCTCCGCAACCAAACCACCGATGACTCTGTTAAGTCAGAATCGCCAATGCCAGAGACCAAACCTGCTAGGAGGTCAAAGGCTGCCTCTGGAGCAGGTGCCAGGAAGAGTGCTGCCGCTGTTGCTACTTCTGCAGCTACGCCAAGTGGATTGGATGAAGACAAATCAACAGAAGATGTCAAAGGTAAATAAAAGTTTTTTATATTTTCAATTTTTTAATTAAAGGGGCATACCAGCGCGTTACACTGCAAATTTATGCGGGGACCAGCGCTTTAAAAAAGTCGTCTTTGTTTTCACTCGTTTTTTTGTCAAATCTGATATTTATGACCTTATCCTACTTTTAAAAAGGCAGAAAACTTGCGTCGGACCAGGTATAGCGCTTGAAAAAAAAGGCATGAGAGAAAATAATTTCTGGTCCCCCCCCCGCCTTAATTACAGTGTAACGCGCTTATGCCTTTTAAAATTTTAAGTTTGGACATCATTCAAAACTTGATTTGTTTTTGATTTATTAAAAAGGTCATGATATTAGTACAAATTGATTTTTTCTGGTCCTTCTGTTTGGCCTGTTATGCATAAGACAATAAAATGGTGACTTTTTTGGCGAGAATTTGAACATTTTGACTTTTTCGAATCACAGAGATATCAGATGAAAAACTCAAATTTTAAATTTTTTTTCTAATTTCTGACTTTTTATATCAGTAAGGTGACCGAAAAAGGTACTGTTTTGACATTTGATTCTGGGGTTTTGTAGACACAATAGTGGCGGACGCATTCGGGCGCATTTGACGTCCCAAATGACAATCGGCCTTTGTCGAGACGCAATTGACCGCAAATGTCGTTCTGCTAAAATTTCGACTAAACATATCTTAATTTATAGACCATGCACCTGCTCGTGTAGAAAGACGTGGTCGACCCAGAAAAAAGCCGAAGGAGGAACCAGTCACCACCAGCAGCGAAGAGAAGAAAGCTCACACGTCAAAACAAGTCAACCATCTCTAAAGATGTGTCACTTGTGAGGACAACACCACTCAACCAGTGGCCATCCAGCCATTGGTCCCTAAACCAGAAGAGCAGGTGGACCAAGCCACAAATGATGCCCCTCTACCTGAACCCAAACTCAAACAAGAGTCGCTACCGGTGGTCAAAGCATCTAGAAAAAGGGCAAGAAAAACTGATAGTTATAGTCAAGAAAGGAAAGAGGAGGAGGAGGAGGAGGCAAAACAAAGTGAATCAGCCAGTGGCACTTCACACCAACCCAAACCAAAAGTCTCTTCATTTGTAGGGAGTGCTCGACCAGCCTCCAGCACTGCCCGTCCACCAGCCACACTCACTAAAGTAAAGTTGGAGGCTATGAAACGACCAATCCAAAGAACTAGCGAGGAGCAAATATCGAATTCCAGAAAGTCGGGTAGTTTGCCTCTCCTATGAAGCCATCCACCTCCAGTTCTCCAGCCAAGCCACCAATGGATGACAAGTGGACGGCCAAACAAAAAAGAATTTATTCACTGGATCTGCCGGTGGGCATCACTAAGGTCAAAGATGTGGGCGAGTGGATTGGACAACAGGTCATCACCAAACTAGAGTCCATTCAATTGACTCAGGAGGTGGGTTTTGGGCACTGGCATTTTGGTGGTTCACTTTTGATTATTGTCAATTTTGCAGGAGTTCGAGGAAGCAGTAATGGAGGGCAAAGTGGACAGGGTGAGAGCAGCACTGAGAACAGAAAAAGGTCGATTGGATGTTAATGAGGTGGATGCAAGTGGCAGGACTTTGCTACACAAGGTGGGATTGCACTTTGTAGAATCAGAGTACACTTCTAATGAATAAGAACTCTAGTAAATATATAGACTCTGATACACTAGAGTTTCGATATGAGAACAGCGTGGCACCCGCCTGTCTTAACTGGAGTTGCTGCTCTATCAGAATAAATACGATAGTTTGTTCAGCCTTTAGAGGTGATAATAATTTTGTAGACAAATTGACCTGCGGACAGGGCTGTGCACGGGCCGGGTTTTGGTCGGCCCGGCCCGCTGCTTAACTTTAAAAGCGCGGCCCGGAAGAGCCCGGCCCGGCCCGAAAAGCCCGAAAATTTCCAAAGCACAATTCTAACATTTTTTTTAAGAAAAATTTCAGAATTTCATTTTTTTTGTGCTAAATTTTTGGCATCTTGAAATAAACCGAAAAAAGCTGTTTTGACGGTAAACCGAAAAAAGCTGTTTTGACCTCTTACATGAAATGCTCTTTATCTCTTTAACAGCTTGTATGTCTAACTACATATACACACTTCTTATTTTGCTTTAGCGCTTTTATAATAAAAATAGCTTTTTAGTATTAACCTATTCTGATTTTTATCGATTTGTTTTGTTTATTATGCTTGATGCATGCATGCTCGGAACAATTTTAAGTCAATTTTTGTTTTGATTTTTTTTCTGGTTTGAAATCTCTTTATCAACTATCAGACTTAATGCTGTTTCTTATTGCTCTGATATACCTTTTGTTGGATTTTCGTCCGGAAATGAAGTGTCAATGCCTGGCGATATGGTTAACAACCTGGGTCCAAGAAATAAACTGTTATTATGAGATAAAAATATATATTTTCATGAAAATTAAAAATCATAATTTTGAAGTTCGAGAAATTCCAGGTTATATCAGATTTATCGGGCCGACCGGGCCGGGCAGCGGGCCTGAAGTTTAAAGGCCCGGCCCGGAGCACAAGCGGCCCGGCACGCCCGCGCCGGGCCGGCCCGTGCCCAGCTCTGCCTGCGGATCAATTGACTGCACGCCGTATATGGAGGATCTTTTTTGCCATGGACCGTAATAAGAAAATCTTAGGTGACTCATGAGGAAAAAAATACGGCCGAAAATTGTTCTAAACAATGAAAAAGGCAAAAAAGGACAAAAAAGTGACTCGCGTTTCTGCCCCGTTTCGGATTAGAGAGATAGATACTCTGGTCCTTCGGGGCAGAAACGTGAGTCACCTTTTGTCCTTTTTCTTCGCTTCTTTTTTTTTGGGGCCAAAATTGTCATTTACCCCTATTCTCGCATTGTCGATAAAAAATGTTTTGGAGGCATGTTATATGTTCACTGCCGGAACACAAAAAAGAGTCGTGATTTTGGAAAGCCGGAACCTGAGTTTTGGGCTGACTCTCGAATACGATTTTCGTATATGGTCCGGGTGATTTCCGCTAAAATCCAAATGGGCATGCAAAACAGTCATGTATCCGCTTGCCTGCTACCTAAACTTATAAGCTAATTGAGTTCGCATTCAGGTATGCGAAATAAAATGTGGAATGACTCACACACAATGCGAACTTATTGACATCCTTGTGGCCAATGGTGCCCGTATGGATGCCAAAGACACTACCAATGGCCAAATCCCTCTCCATGTAGCCATAGCTAACAGACGCTTGTGCCATGTTAGAAAGGTTTGTCTAGTATTCTGTGTTCTACAATCCTACTTCCAATAATTTCTAGTTGTTGGCACTACGCTCCCCAGTCAATACTTCCGACTACTCTGACCAACCACCAATTGTGACTGCTTTTAATTGTTCTGATGCAGAGTTCATAGTGGCTCTGCTGAATGCGGGAGCTACATTCCAACCAGGTTGGTGTATCAAAAAATAGATTTGTGGCAAAAAGTGATTTCCCCCGTCAAAAAGTTGAAAAATCCCGTAAAATAAATGCTTTTATACCTTCGAATACAAATTTTCCGCAAAAAGTTCAAATCTTCCGTCAAATATCACGGCGTGTCAAACACAACAAAAGGCGAAATTGACATTTTTTCTGTCGAGACAAAACATTTAAAAATGGTTTCTCACTATATTTTCTCGACTTTCAATTTTCGTTTGTAACTTTGCTGATGTGTGTCATATATAAGAAATTTTCAGATCACTGGGTTGCCTAGGAATCGCATTATCGATTAATATAAAACCCAATTGCATAAAAATGCAAAAGTTTTAACAAAAACGTTTGAATTAACTCTTGACAGAACCAACGTGACTTCAAATACTTCAAATAGCGTGAATTTCAAATAGCTTTTTCTCTGAGATTTCGTGATCAAAAATTTTCTGGCTGACCAGATTGTAGCATTTATCTTCAGCTTTCTGATGGTGTATTTAGTTGTTCGATTCGACGTTGATTTATAAATTAACCTAGGGGTTTTATGAAAATTTCGTGTTTTACTGAGCTAATGGACCATATATGTCCTCTATAAACGCTAAATTTCGGAAAAAAACGTCGAAATCTTTGCAACTTTTTGAACTGGATTGATCGAGAGCAACTGAACAAAGACCAAAGAAAAATTTCAAACCTGGAATAAAAAAGTGTCGGACCAGAGGCGACAACAAACTTCTTGGGATGTCGTTTGAAAATACATCAAAATGCCACATGACAGAAGACAACCTCGATTTCGCCTTTCGGCGATTTGACACACGGTGATATTGTTTATATCTCGTCAAAGCGTTTTGTTTTGCGAGCATTTGTTTTTTTTTAATTTATGTTTTTCAATTTTTGTGGGTAAAACGGAATTTTGCAGCTAATTCTCGTAATTTTGCAGCTAACTTTTTTTGCAGCAAAATCTTGTAATTTTGCAGCAAATGCTTCATGAAATGACTTGGATCGCTCAGAATCCCAGCCCGGAGTGGCCAGAAGCCCCTGAAAGTTGGTTTTTTTGGGGGGGGGGGGTAGACTTTTTGCGGAAATTCGATTGGGCGGATCAGAATTCCGGTCCGACCGCCTTGATCGCTCAGAATTCTGCTCTGAATCACTCAAAACCGTCATGAACCGTGAATTCTGAGCTATTAAGCCGATCGGACCGGAATTCTGATCCGCCCAATCGATTTTCCGCAAAAAGCTTACCCCCCCCCCTTTAGTGAACCCCAAAAAACCTACTTTCAGGGCCTTTTGGCCACTCCAGGATGGGTTTCTGAGCAATCCAAGTCATTTTGTGAAACATTTGCTGCGAAATTACGAGATTTTGCTGCAAACAAAATTAGCTGCAAAATTCCGTTTTACCTATTTTTGTTCGTGAAATAATAAACAAATCCTCGCAAGACAAAATGATGGCATAAAACAAAGACGCGAGGCTCTACCCCTTTAGCACCCAAATAGTTTGCGCCGAAAATCGTTACAGCCAAAACCGTTACATTTTTAATTAATTAGCTTGCTACATATAGGTTTTCTAAGTAATTTCGTGGATATTGTCATTTACAAGTTAATACTCAAATTGATGCCAGAGAGACGGGCTACATTTTGAGCATCAGGTTGTAAATGACCATATCTGCAAAATTTGCTAAAAACTCCAAAATTTTCGGAATTCTGGACTTTTTTGAGACCTTTTGTGGCTTTTATTCAATTTTGCAGATGTGGTCATTTACAACCTTATGCTCAAAATGTAGCCCGTCTCTCTGGCATCAATTTGAGTATTAACTTGTAAATGACAATATTCACGAAATTACTTAGAAAAACCATATGTAGCAAGCTAATTAATTAAAAATGTAACGGTTTTTGCTATAACGATTTTTGGTGCAAACAATTTGGGCGCTAACGGGGTAGAGCCAGACGCGAGACCTGAACTATTTTGCGGGATTTTTGAACTATTTGACAGGAACAATCAACCACAACCATAGAATTGCTTGAAGAAATGCACACAATTTTGAATATTCAGCTTTCCGAGCTAAACCAGCCACTAACAAACATTTGTTGAAAAGAGTGCTATCTCACCAAACTAGATTGCAGACTTCTTTTGACAAAGCTCGGCAGACTATCACAAGGTATATCGTTCATCCAGATAATGTCTTTGGAAGACTATCAGCTCGTGGCACTTTGTGACCTTACTTTTGAAACTTTTCATTAAAAATAGATCGAATTAAATCGCGCACTCAAATGTCTAAATTTCACCATTAAATTTATCTTGGCGTTTTCTTTAGATTTTTGATGTAATTTTCAATTTTTTTTAAAGGGGCATACCAGCGCGTTACACGGTCAATTTCAAATTTTCAAAGGGCGGGGACCACACTTTCAAGACAAAAAACATTTGATTTGAAAATTTTCCTTTAAATTTTTTAGAATTGTCACCGAAAAAAGTTATCACCGAAAGACTTTTTCTTGTCACCGATTTCTGAAAAGATTTGACTGCGGCTGCATACGGTCTCACAAAGTCATCAGTGGATGTAGCGTGACCTGAAAATACGAAAAATAAAACGAAAAATAGTCACCGAAAACAAAAAATATAAGAAATCGGTGACAATAAAAAGTTTTTTGGTGACAACTTTTTTCGGTGACAATAATAAAAAATTTAAAGGAACATTTTCAAATCAAATTTTTTTTTGTCTTGAAAGTGTGGTCCCCGCCTTTTGAAAATTTGAAATTGACCGTGTAACGCGCTGGTATGCCCTTTAACTAGCATGTAGCCGTTGATCTTGGGTTTCTAAGTTATCTATCGTGTCAGATGTCTCGAAATTTTTTCTGTAAATTTGTTTTTACGGGTTGACTCAGCTCTCGATTACAATTTTTTTGGTTGATGTGAAAAACACGTTATTCTCTTTGTCCCTGTCGTGTCTCGGAACCTTCCTTACGTAGAGATCTAGATGATCCTTTCCAAATCACAGGAGGACCCTAGGCAATTTTTCGTGTTCTGTAATCCCATACCTCCGAAGCTTCGCTAACCAAAAAGATTTGTTGACCATATATAATCGACCATGGGCTACACGATATTGCTATATCTTGGTTGAGGTGCAGTCAACCTTCTCTATAAGCTACACCCTCGGCTATACCCACCGATCCTAGCTGTTGCTTATGGATAGGTGTAGCTTACAGAGGGGGTATATTATAACAGAACATGCCCTCTTGGGACCGGACCCAGGTGTATGTTATAGAGAAGTCTAGCTTATAGAAAAGTTTAACTGTACAGTTTTTGACAGTTTGCGTGGTTTTCACAAATGTAAGGGAGGCAGATAGCAGAGAAATAAGAAACAGGCCTGGGGCGACCCGATAGCTCAAATGGTTAGAGCGCCGACTTGCAAGGAGGATATCGTGGGATCGCACTTTTTCCCAGGCCTGTACAAAAGCCGTACGCGGCCACTGGCGTACGCTTACTCAAAGATTAAACTTATATCCTAGTATTGCTTTCAAAAAATAAAAAATGGCGCTTTCAAGTATCTTACCAACCAACACATTAATTTCAGCAATATGACTGTGAACCCAGTTTCGCCAATCTTCGTCAATCCACTTTATGAAGCCAGAGAAATAGAGCATTCCTTCAGAGTGGACGATGCAACACTTCCAGGCCCTCACTGTGCTTACATGGTGTTTACTTGTCTTTGTGATTTCTCTACTGATAGGGTAAATACTTTTATTTGACTGACCAATAGGATTTGCAAAAATAGTGAAATTTTCTAAGGCGAAATTTTTTGTCATTCAGCCTATTTTCTTTTAACTGTAAGTGGTTTTCCCAGTCAAATTATTTTTTTAATCCCGTCAAGTAGTAAAAATTTGTTACTCTAAAGTATTTCTTCAACTTTTTCTTTTAATTTTTGGCGAAATACCGGTGTTTTGTTTTCCCGGTATTAATACCGAAAACCGGTATTTCTCGGTATTTTGTTACCAAATGGTTAAGAGGGGGGACCAAGGCATAAAAGTGAAAAAAGCGAATTTTTTAAATTTCATATTTACACTATTTGCGCATACTATCATATACTATCCGCGTATACGCGGATAGTACAGTCGACTCTCGATATAAGATACCTCCCTCAAGTTCGTTCCCACCTTGAGTCCGACACTTTTTTTAACTTCATTTCTAAAATGTTTTGCCGAATTCGATTCGTCAGTCTAGTCGGAAATATGGCAAGGATTCAGATTTTGCCGATTTTTTCTGAAAAAGCTGAACTTTTGCCAGTATGATCCGCGGCTCTTGATATAAGATACCACTTTTCAAAATTTAGGGTATCTTATATCGAGAGCCGCGGGTCTTACTGGCAAAAACTTCAGCTTTTTCAGAAACGATCTGCAAAATCTGAATCCTTGCGATATTTCCGACTAGACTGACGAATCGAATTCAGCAAAACATTTTAGAAATGAGGTTAAAAATAGTATCGGACCCAAGGTGGGAACGAACTTGAGGGGGTATCTTATATCGAGAGTCGACTGTATATAAAATTTTCTGAAAATTTTTTACTTTTTTGACTTGGTCCCTCTTCAAAAAAAAGATTTTTTACCAATATTAAAATACCTACCTTCCATATCCGGTCTTTTATTAATAAAATACGGTATTAAACTGGTATAAATACCATTGGCCAACCCTAGTAGTTTATACCAAAGTTTTCATACCAGCATGTAGCCCCGGATCATAGCTTTCTAACAAGCTATCAACTGACTTATTAATATTTTATAAAATTAGAGAAAAAGTCTTTGTATAGACCAAATTTTTTGAACAATTTATTCCATACAAAGAATTTTTTTTACCAACTTTTGAAAATTTCTCAAAGGGAATTGATCGTTTTTTTTAAATCTAAGATTCAGGGCTACATTTTGGTATAAAAATGTATAAAAGTTTAAAAACTTTTTGAGGTAAAAACAAAATTTTTAAATCTGATGGGGTAAAAGAATAATTTGACGGAGTGAAAGATTAATTTGAGCTATTTTCTTTTGTTGTAAAAAGTCGTTTTACAGCAACAGTTTTGTATTTTTTTTACTGCGTAAAAAGTCTTTCTGCGGCCGAAAAAAAGTTTTTTTGCGGCAAAAGAGTCTTTTACGTCAACAAAAAGGTTTGCCCATTTGCTTTGGGAACATAGAGGATTATAAAAATAATCGAAGGGGCTGCCGGAAATGGAAATCCTGAAGTTTTTTCAAAAAAGTGCTGGGATCACGGGGGATTACCCGAGAGAATCCACTTTACTGACCAGATATAATCTCAAAATATTTTTATTTTCAGTTGGATTCAAGAATGTGGAGTTCCTCTCCAGTTGTCAGGATCTCTATCAACAATCGAGACTGCAGATTATTGCAAGAAAAGTCAAAATTTGTATTTCTGGCTGCTTTGCGAAATGGCTTTAACATGCTGAACATAGAGCTAAATGCTTCACAATGTGACTCCAGTGATTTGAAATTGTTGACTCAAGTGTGCATGGTGCAATTGCAGAAGACTGGCAATGGCCAACACACTCGACCTATAGCCCCGGTGCAACCCACTATGCAACACAATTTGGCTGCTGGAGTGGAGGAATGTGATCATTTGGAAAAAATACGTGTAAAAAAGTTAAGAATCTGCAGAGCTAATTTTTGAGTCATCTACATGTATTTGTTGGTATTTTTGAGAATTTACTTATGTATCTCAGATTTGTGAAGTGAAATAAATGATGGAAATTAAGCTGAATTAACATTGAAAAAGAAAAAATGAAAGCAGCATCGCAGCCCTTCGAAATGGTAAAGACATTTGAAGCATACTCTGGCTCTGACAGTGCTCACTGGAACAGAATATTATGCTTACAGGGAAAACACATCCTAGGTACCAGAGTTGTTTGCAGTGATTTAAGGTGTTCCGGAAATTTCGAGGTGGTGGGAAATGATTCAGGGTCAGGGTTGCCATCTCTTATTTGCAAAAAAGACACGAGCATTTGAAAAAAAAAACATTTAATGCAGGGATTAAAAATTGATCCTATTCCTCATTAAATTAAGATCGAATAGGATATTTTGATGCTATTTGCTCCTAGGATATCCTGTTAGGATCCACATCTCTATATATATATATATACTTATATAGTACAGCGCTTCCAAACGTCCTTTATTTAGAGATTTGTCCTTTATTTCAGACCCGGAATCTTTAGAATTTAAAATCCAATTAAGCACTGGATAAAATAACCCTAACAAAACCATACCTAAAATTAAATTCTAGGCCTTGTTTTGTTAGAAACCAAGTAAAAAAATCCGTACAGAAGTTCAATGATTAGGAAAAAAATTCAAATTCCCGGGCACCACCTCTTATTAGCATGCCCCTTTAAAACGTTACTTTGCATGTTTTCTTTATCCACCGACTATCCCTCATAGTAATCTAACGTTTTCTATGAATATTTCTTGAATTTTAAAAGAGCTACCGTATTCTCTCTAATAGAACCACACTCTCTATTTGAACCACACTCTCTAATAGAACCACACCCCCAAGGGGTTGTGAAATAGAACCACACTCTCTATTAGAACCACACTCTCTAATAGAACCACACCCCCAAGGGGTTGTGAAATAGAACCACACTCTCTATTAGAACCACACTCTCTAATAGAACCACACCCCCAAGAGGGTTGTGAAATAGAACCACACTCTCTATTAGAACCACACTCTCTAATAGAACCACACCCCCAAGGGGGTTGTGAAATAGAACCACACTCTCTATTAGAACCACACTCTCTAATAGAACCACACCCCCCAAGGGGGTTGTGAAATAGAACCACACTCTCTATTAGAACCACACTCTCTAATAGAACCACACCCCCCAAGAGGGTTGTGAAATAGAACCACACTCTCTATTAGAACCACACTCTCTAATAGAACCACACCCCCAAGGGGGTTGTGAATAGAACCACACTCTCTATTAGAACCACACTCTCTAATAGAACCACACCCCCAAGGGTTGTGAAATAGAACCACACTCTCTATTAGAACCACACTCTCTAATAGAACCACACCCCTTAACACTCTCAAGCTGCGCCAACTCCAATAGATTCTCGAAACCTGGGAGAATCTCTTGAAGGAGCTCATCGTTGAGTCATTCAAATCGTGCGGAGTTCCCAATGCCACCGATGGATATGAGGACGACGCCATTCACTGCTTCAAGAAAGTTGGGCGGTTCCGAGTGGTCGAGGCAAGGTGAAGCTCGCGCAAGATGAGAAGAAGTTGGCTGAGCTGATACAAGAAATCGGTCTTGAGGAAGCGCAAAAATAGTTCAATAATAAAGATATATTTCTAGAGTGTTGATGAGTTTTGGGACCTGTTCTGGTTCAGGGGGACGCCTATTTTTAATACATATTTTTTTATTTTTAGGTCGATCAAGTTGATTATATTGACCGGGGTGACAATAATCCCCTTGATTAACAAAATTACTTATTAAATTATTCATATAGGTTATTGATATAACCATGACTGCCATAAGCAACAAAAATAAATAAAAACTATAGTTAAATAAGCGTCCTCCCTAAACCAGACCAAGTCCGAAATAAAGAATTTATGCGCGTATGCTGCGATGCTTGAATATGTTCAGAAGGTTGAAAAATAGAACCACACTCTCTATTTGAACCACACTCTCTAATAGAACCACACCCCCAAGGGGGTTGAAAAATAGAACCACATGTGGTTCTATTAGAGAGAATACGGTATATAATACGCCTCAAAATAAACTATTAGGTTTTTGTATGACTTTAGGAAGGTAAGGCACTATTTCGCAGCATCGAGTCGAAAAACCAAAATCGACGAAATTCATAGTGAAGGCGCAATTTCGCGCCCAGCGTATTTGGTCGATTTGAGAAAATATTAGAATATTGTAGCGTGCACGCTGCAAAATCATGATTTTGTAAAATCACTCAAGATTTGAAGCACGCTTACTGAAAAATAAGCTATTTTGATGAAATAGACCGATTTTTTTTGTATGCATGGTGAAAAAACTGCCGTTTTGGGAAAGTACTCTAACTTTACATGCCGCCCCAAGTCACGGTGCACATCCAGAGTACTTTTGAAAATTAACACTAGAAAGGCCGTTCGTGACTTTTGTTTATTCTAGCATAGTTTTTCATGCTGATTCTTTTGGTGCCGTTCGTTTTCTCCTGACCGATGGAAAAAGTCGAGGAAAATGCAGTTTAAATTTTTGGCGCTATCGGAGGATACCCCCCCCCCAAATGGATTTTTTTTTAAAGTGTTTCCAAACACCCTATATCGACTCAAAATTGCCTCAGAAGTTTAAAAAAGGCATTATTTTTAAGTTCTGGTCAATAAAAAATCGAGTTTTGGGACCACCCAAAATTACTTTTTTGACCATTTTTAAAGGGTTTAGGGCCATATTAGGGTGGGAAAGGACCAAAAATAGACCAATTTAGTGTGAAAAGAAAGATGTTGAACATAGTTTTGTTGACTGGGCCTACCGCATAAAGAAACTCTGGTATGCAAACATTTTTTATGCATCCAGAGTCACTTTCGAGTGATTTGCGTCTAAGGTATGTGGGTGTGCGCATCTCAACCCTGCGCCCCGAAGGGGGCGCAGGGGGCTTGGTTGGTTAGAGATGCGCGCACCCACATACCTTAGACATACCGTATTTTCTCTAATAATGACCCCTCTCTAATAATGACCCCCCCCCTTATTTTTGACTAGGATTTCAGAGTTAAGGTCATTTTGATTGGCAATTTCGGAATTTTTCAGGGGTTGAAAAATAATGACCCCGGGGTCATTATTAAAGAAAATACGGTAATTCCGAGCAAGACTCTTGAACAAAAATGCATTTAGAGGCTCTTTTTGCCCAGCTCCAGTGACCAAAACATGCCAAAACAGGCAAATGGTCAAAATTTCAAAATGTCAAAAACTCAGTTTTTTATTAACCAGAACTCAAAAATGATGTCTTTTTTGAACTCCTGAGGTGATTTTAGGTCGATATAGGGTGTTTGGAAACACTTTTAAAAAAATTCCATTTAGGGGGGGGGGTGGGTTTATACTCCGGTAGGGTCAAATTTTTCATAAATGACGTTATCCCAGAACATCTTCTTCGAATGTACAGAAAATTTATTGCAATACATATTTAGTGCTAGAGGTGTGCATTCGGCCTGGGGAGGGATTTCGGGATCGGGATTGGGGAAAAATCATTCGGGATCGGGATTGCGTAAAAAAAATTCGGCATCCCGTCGGGATCCCGATAAATTCGGGATCCCGATCAAAATTTCGGGATTGACCGATCGGTCGAGTCCATGGGTAATCAGGCAAAATACAGGGTGTCCCAAGAAGTTACACTGATTTCAAGCGTTCACAACTGTTTTTCTTTATGCTATGTCAAAATTTTGTGAATGCATAAAGACTATGCATCAGATAAAAAAGTTTTCGCATGTAAAATCAAAAATACGGCACGAGGAGAATTCCGTGCCCGATAATTACGCGCCAACTTTTTTCTTTCAATCAAAGAGATGAATTTTTAGCAGTTTTTTATTCAGAAAAGATAACATCATCAGGTGGCCCAAGATTCTAGTCTCTAATGAGAAGTCATTTGCTGAAACATGTTAGCAAAATGTTGCACAAAAAGTAAAAGTATGAAACAAATTAGAAAATAACGTTTATTTCCTGATTCATTTTATACTTTTACTTTTTTGTGCCACATTTTGCTAACATGTTTTAGCAAATGACATCTTATTAGAGACTAGAATCTTGGGACTACCTGATAGTGTTATCACTTCTGAAAAAGTGCTGAAAAATTCATCTCTTTGATCAAAAGAAAAGTTGGCGCGGAATTATCCGGCGCGGAATTATCGCCGTGCCAAAAATACGGGTATTTCCGCTGAGGCTGAGACCTTACCAGGGGTGCACCGGAAGTTCCGATTCCGATTTCCGATGTTTTTTGGCTTCCGATTCCGATTTCCGATTTCCGAAAAAATGAATCAAATTTCGGAATTTTCGGAACAACATAGGCTCTTCTGATTCGAATTAAAAAATGCATTTTTGTTCCGATTTCCGATTCCGATTTTCGATGTTTTTCGTCTTCCGGTGCAACCCTGGACCTTACCTTTGAAGAGGCTATCTGCAAACCAGTGCCTAAACTGCTAGAGGAATATGAAGCAAAAATAGCGTTTTTTTTTTATTTTATAGGAGAAATTTTACAGAAAAATTTGCTAGAAAATTATCACCGCACGCTTCGTTTACAAAATATCGAATTCACTTCACGACAAAAAGTTATAAAATCTAAAATCGGCGGAATTTTTTTGAGAGATCCTTTTCGCAGAAATATATGTAATACAGAGTGAAAAATAATCAAACACTGATGAATAATCGGCAGAACCTGTCAGATTCAAAATCTGTCCAAAAAAGAGAAAAATAAATTTTAGAAACCGCAAAATCATGCAGAAATGAAAACATTTCTGGCCAAAAATGCTTTTGAAAATGCTCATCGGGATCGGGATTTTCAAAATCGATCGGAAGGGATTCGGGATCGGGATTAAGCACCAAAATCTATATAGACCATGAAAAGCTGCGCCAGATACAAGTATTAGATTCAAAGTGAGACTGCGTTTTTCTTCTTTTGAGAGGATTAAAGAAGTGCGATGGCAACCTGGTCACGAGTGGACGATTCTGGTTTTATTTTAATGGGTTTGAAATCAACACAATTATTTAAAAGTTCAGATATTTTCAGCAAAAAAAGACTCGTCAAAGTCTTGGCTATCTTTTGATATACAATGTGCACGAATATTGCATGAATATTAGGTTCATATTAGGTTCAAATATTAGATATCTGAACTTTTAAATAATTGTGTTGATTTCAAACCCATTAAAATAAAACCAGAATCGTCCACTCGTGACCAGGTTGCCATCGCACTTCTTTATCCTCTCAAAAAAAGAAAAACGCAGTCTCACTTTGAATCTAATACTTGTATCTGGCGCAGCTTTTCATGGTCTATCACGTGAAACTTTCATTTTCAGAAAATAACCTATAAAATTTTGAGAAAATAACGGAACCAAGCCACAACCACCTGAATTTTCGTCCAAAAGCCCCTAGTTTTTTGTGAGGTCTTGGGATGAAATTGTTCTGGCTTGAATTTTAGATATTTGCTTGTTGTCTTGTGAGTCTTTGTACTAGTTCTGTTACATTTCTCACGCTGACCATTTTGGTATATTGGAAAGCAAAAATTTTGAAGAAAGTCGTGAGTAAATAAGCCTTACCAGGTACCCTTCAATTTTGAGTACCAGGAAAACAGCTGGTTCTACCTCTTCTCCTCTAATTTCTGAGTGACTTTTGTCTAATTTTCGTGCTGACTTTTCGTTTATCTTGTAGCTCTTGGATTTCTCTACAAGTACTAACCAAGCATTGAACAGTTAAACACAGACATGACATTGGTGGGTGGATTTAAGTGAAAATTTGACAGGTCAGAAAATTGTGGCTTTGTGAGTTGGACGTTGGTTAACCAAGTTTTCGCGTACAAATTGCAACTCACATATACTTATTCAAAAGAGCAGATCTCACGATCCTTTTGACATATTACAGTCCTAAATTGTAAAATCCCAACTGGCAACCCCCAACTGGCAGCTTTTTTTCGAATTTTATAGCCCTGACACGCAAAAATGTTTCAAATTAAAAAGCCGTTGTGTGTCTGTTCTAGTATTGGCACTTCTTAAGTCCCCCAATACCCGGATTTTTAAAAAAATGACCCAAAATCATCTCCCGAACTCATTTTTTCTGCACATTTTGGATTGTATGAAAAACATTTTTTAAAATTTGGTTACCGTAATTCCTCTAATAAGCCGCCCCCCCCTGTGATTCAAAATCGTGTTCTTGGCATTGTGTTTTTGACGCATTTTTCGAAGACTCCTCTTTGGCAAGTTACCCCTCAATTGTAGCCAGTAAGATGAGCTACAAAATAGATGGTGACTTGCCTAACAGTGGTCTTCGAAACATAGGTCAAAAACACAATGCCGAAAACCAGTTTTTGAATTTAGGGGGGCGGCTTATTAGAGGAATTACGGTATATGGGGGGAACTTAAAAATATTGCTAAACACTTGAGGATTTTAAACAGGTTTTTACTTTCTGGGGCCTACCGCATAAATAAACTATGGTATGCATATAACACGCCTCGAAACAAAATTTTTGAACATCGAGGCTGAGCCTTTTCGCCCCGGGCATTTTGGCTGCGCCATTCTGTCCCGGCAATTTGGCTGAGGAATTTAGCCCCGAAATCGGGCAAAATATGCCATTTACCACTAAGTTAGGATTTTCGAAGGCACTTTTTAAGCTATTTAGGGCAAAATCCCACAGCAAAACTGCCCGGGCAAAGTGGCACAGCCAAAATGTCCGGACAAAATGACACAGCTAAAATTCCCTGGGCAAAATATGCCATTTACCCCCCAATTGGCTCGATGGTAAAAATTTTGTTTTGAGGCGTGTTATATGTTTTTATGCATCGAAAGTCATTTTCGAGTCATTTTCTTGGTTAGAGATGCTCGCACAGACTTACCTGAGACATAATTCCGAGCGAGACTCTTGATCAAAAATACATTTAGATAGTCTTTTTGCCCAGCTCCAACAAGAAAAATGTGATAAATCACTAAAAAATGACCCTAAAAATAGGATAAATCTGAAAAGAGCCACCCAGTGGCTGAAAAGTGCCAATTGTGGCTGAAAAGTGCCATCTTTTGGCTGAAAAGTGCCACCCTTCAGCTAAGGATAAAGAAATAAAGTGAGAGTCTGTCTGTCAGTTGGGGGCTGCCAGTCGGGGGCTGCCAGTTAGGAAGGCTGCCAGTTGGGAGGGCTGCCAGTTGGGAACGGCTGCCAGTTGGGTGTCGTTCGTCTTAAATGTGTATTGCAAGAAATTTTCTGTACACTCGAAGAAGATGTCCTGGGATGACGTCATTTATGAAAAATTTAAACTGCATTTTCCTCGACTTTTTCCATCGGTCAGGAGAAAACGACCGGCACCAAAGAATCAGCCTGAAAAACTATGCTAGAATAAACAAAAGTCACTAACGCCTTTTAGTGTTAAGGTAAACGACCCACACTGCAGATCCTGACTCAGGATCTTCAGTGACGCTGCAAATCCTGACTCAGGATCTGTAGCGACACTGCAAATCCTGACTCGTGATCTGTAGCGTCACTGCAAATCCTGACTCAGGATCTTCAGTGACGCTGCAAAAACTGACCATACTTGCATGCTCGCCGAAAATATAAAAAGTGCCGGCGCTTTTTCATTTACACCGCCGGCGCCGGCTGGAGCGCCGGTTCATTAAGACTTTCGGTGCCAGCGCTAGCGCCGGCGCTCATCAGATGTCTTTTTTTGCAAGCGACGCGCTGGCGCAGCGTCGGCGGCTTGAGTTTAGAATCACCAAACCCGCCCCCCCCCCCACGGAACTGATCAGGTGGAGGAGATAACTTCATATTCGTGTTTCTCGACCCCGATTTCATGAGAACGCCGGCTGTTTTTTCGGTTCTGAGAAAAAAAAATTTTTCGAACCACAGGGGGGGGGGTATCATGGTTTTTTAGTCAAAATTTGAAAAATTTAAATTGGCGCCTTTTGAATTTAAAAGGGAATAAGGGCTGTATTGGGAGGGGAAGGGAATAAAAGGGGCCACTGATCACACAGGCCCACTGACAAGAAGATGTTGAACATAGTTTTGAATACTGGGGCCTACCGCATAAATAAACTCTGGTATGCATGCTTTTTCATGCATCCAGAGTCACTTTCGAGTGATTTGTGTCTAAGGTATGTGGGTGTGCGCATCTCAACTCCAAGCCCCCAAGCCCCTGAGAAGCCCCAAGCCCCTGAGAGTTAGAGATGCGCGCACGCACTTACCTTAGACATGATTCCGAGAAGTACACTTGATCATAAAATGCATATAGAGTCTATTTTTGCCACGGCCGAGTTGAAAAACATGATGAGGCAGTCGAAGAATATAGATATTCAAATTTATGATGTTCTGCCATAAAAGTGGCCCCCTTTTATTCCCTTCCCCTCCCAATACAGCCCTTATTCCCTTTAAATTCAAAAGGCGCCAATTTAAAAGAAAAAATCGACTTTCAAATTTTGACTAAAAAACCATGATACCCCCCTGTGGTTCGAAAAAAAATTTTTTTCTCGGAACCAAAAAAACAGACGGCTTTCTCATGAAATAGGGGTCGAGAAACACGAATATGAAGTTATCTCCTCCACCTGATCAGTCCCCGTGGGGGGGGGGGATTCTGAACTGCAACCGCGCCGGCTTATGTATAATAAGGGTGAAATTTGAATTGTGTTTTTAAAAATGATACAATTCATACAAAAACAGGGCTGCCATCTCAAAATTTAAAAACAAGGACATTTGGACTAAAAACAGGAAATCGAAGAAAAGTCTATTTTATCTAGTGCTTATTGCCATTTTGAATCAAAAAAAGAAAGATTTCGAGTAAAACTTGCAAAATAAAAAAAGATTTGGGGTCCCAAAAAGGACATATAACACGCCTTAAAAAGGAACTTTATTTTGATCGACGTTGGGGGGTAAAAGGCTATTTTTGTCCCATGACCAAAAATATCGAAAATCGACCTAATATGACCGGAGCAAAAAAAATGAAAAAGAGTACTTTTGTAAAACTCGTGTTTTTTCCCGTCGATGGGACAAATATGCACTTTTTGGAAAAGTTCTCTTATTCCAAAGGAGGATAGGGCACATAAGTCCGTTTAAAGAAAAACTTACGAATTTATCCGGTTGACAGGGCAGAATCAGTCAACTCAGAAAACTACTCATTGGGCACATTCAGAGCACTTTTGGAGGGTTTCGTAGACGCCATTCAAAGTTAGTCAGAAGTAGACTTTTTACAGATTGACTCCGATCGGATGGGTGTTCAAACTGAGTCCGGATGAGTGGGTGCTCAAAAGGACTCCGGATGAGTGGGTGCTCGAAATGACTCCGGATGAGTGGGTGGTCAAAACGACTCACGATGAGTAAGTGCTCAAAATGAGTCAAAATGGAATATTGATTAACTGTCAAATAAAAATGACACACACCCAGTGGGAGTCAAACTTACGACTATTTTTTTTTCACTAAACCTTCACTTTTCCACTGAGCTATGGTGGTTGTTACACAAGAACGCATGATATCTCGTTAGAAAGCCCGTGGTCTGCGCTTTCTTTAAAAATAAAAACCGCTAGAATAAGAAAAAAAATTCATGAGGTCTGGCCTTTTGAGGTGGCATGAGCAAAAATTCTGACTTGGCTGGTTCTTAGGGGCAGCCGACCTATAAATACCGACTTTTTTCAATTTTTTCAACATCGTGTTCAGCGTGAAATTTTGAGCCCAACAAATATAAGTGGCTCTTCGACCGTCGGAGTGTTAAGTACAAAAGACACCAATAAGTAACTGCTGAGTCAGAAGTTTTATACATACAAACAGGCATCAAATACATATTATCCTTTGCACTTTAATATTACTCTGGAAACGATTTATTTTTTTTAGATACGCATCGTACGACAATTGGAGAAGCGTACGAAGACTGTCCACCATCTTGCTAGCACTGAAAAAGACTTTGAGAAAGAGTTACTCACACCAAAGTTAATCAAAAACTCACGCATCTGCAGCACTTATCCTTCTTTGTCGGACGACGAGCAGGCTGTTTCACTGAGCGATTTGTCGTTCGAATCACATTAGACGGCGTATTAGAGATCGTCACCTGCCTTCGTGAAGATCGAGCAGGAGAAGCCCCTATTACACGCTCATTTGACACTGGTGATCTGGAACTCCTGGCAACTTTTGGACGAGAAGAACGCGATGGTGACATTGAACGTCCCGGTTGAGGCTGCGGAAACCTTTTGCAGGAGGAGGCTGAGCGAAATAAGCGAAGACACCATAATCTGCTCTTCA
>SADC01001029.1:0-18058 GCA_004194705.1 Ditylenchus dipsaci
TCCGTGCATTCTATTGGTTATTTAGTTGTTGGAGGTATTGTCTACGCATCAAGCTTTGAATAAGAAAGAAAGATGTTCTGAATGCTACAAGTGCCATGAGACGGGTCATTTCGCTCGCGAGTGCCCAAGCGCTGGTGATTCTTACGGCGGTGGACGCGGTGGCGGAGGTGTGGTACGTTCCTTGCTTCTTCCATCTTTCGAATTAATTGAAATATCTTCAGGTGGTTCCTCGTGCTACACTGCGGCAAGCCTGGTCATATGTCCGCGAATGCACTGAGCCTCGCAGCGGGGTGTAGCTATTCTCGCGGCGGTGGTGGAGGCGGCGGCTATGGGGTGACATCAAGTGCTACAATTGCCAGGGTTCCGGCCACATGTCTCGCGAATGCACTCAGCCTCGAAGTGGTGGCGGCGGTGGCAGCTATGGTTGGTGGCGGCAGCTATGGCGGAGGTGGAGATCGTCGTTGCTACAATTGCCAAGAAACCGGTCATATGAGTCGTGAGTGCCCGCAGGGCAGCGCTGAGACAAGCAGGAGGAAGTGCGCGTGCCGTCCGTCAGACTCTGGTGAATTCGTTGTTCTCGTTAAATTGTTGACATCGCTTTGTTAGAATAAATTGTTGTTGAGGATTTTTTTGTGATTGTGAAACTATTGTGGTTTTTGGATCGTGAATTTCGTAAGATTTTGAGGTATACTAATAGGAAACTATTAAAGTCTTGGCATGCTAGTTTGATTACTTTTATCGTGTTTCGTAGGTGAGAGATTCCTGTGTCGTTGACACGCATTTGGGCCCCACCGCATCTGAGTCCCCGCGTTTGGGCCCCAATTCGAAAATTCAATATTTCTAATTCTAAAAGGAAATCTCTCTACATTTTATTGTATTTTTCATTTAGCTGCACTTTGCGTGCTATTATTACTAATGTTCGTAAAGATTGAACAAAGTTTTGAAGTTTCATCCAATAGAGGTGTCCAGGTGCTATCGGTCAAGCGATCACACTCAGATAGGGCTATATGAGTAGGGTACATCAGGTGGCATAAAGCCAGTTTGAAAAAAATAGAAAATTCGACTTTTTCTCTGGGTTACCAAGGTAAACCATCCTAAAAGGGTATTCAAATACCCTAAAAAGATGGAATTTGAACATGGTTTTATTGACTGGGGCCTACCGCATAAAGAAACTCTGGTATGAATACATTTTTTATGCATCCAGAGTCGCTTTCGAGTGATTTGAGTCTAAGGCAAAACTCTCAAGCTCCTTGCGCCCCGAAGGGGCGCAGGGGGCTTGAGAGTTAGAGGTGCGCGCACTCACTTACCTTAGACATAATTCCGAGAAAGTACTCTTGATCATAAAATGTATATAAAGAGTCTTTTTTGCCCAGCTCCGGTAACCAAAATGCGGTAAAAATAACTCTTCTATATGAAATACAAGCGGTTTCCCTATCCTTTATACCTTTTAAGGCTAGACACCAGCGGCTTTCGTACTCACCCTAAACTTTACTTATCCTTCAATTATGTTTTAATGTTATAAATTATCAAGAAAAAAGTATATGCAACCAGCAGGGTTCGAATATTTAACGTAATGTGAATATACGCGAGAATAAAAATAAATTCCCGAGGATTTGCCAAGGATATATTAAAATTTTCCGAATCGGGGCCCAAATGCGGGGCCTCAAACGCGGGATGCCCAAATGCGGTGGGGCCAAAACGCGTGGATACCCCCTGTGTTACCCCTGGATTTCACGTCTTGTTGACCCTCTAGTCGTATTTAGATAGTTTTCCTTGTTTTGGTTATTTTTCTGCACTTTCACGATTGTTTTGTTAGTAGACACTAAAGATAGACATTGGATGTCGAAGTGCTTGAGGCATCCCAACTTAAAATTCTGTGCATGCATGAAATGTATGCATACCAGAGGTTTTTGTGCGGTAGGCCTCAGTTAACAATCCTCTGTTCAAATTCCATCTTTTTGGGGTATCCAGGTACCCTTTCAGGTTGGATTGCCTTAGGAGACCAAGGCAAAAAGTCAAATTTTGCCCAAATTTTTTTTTCAAAAAATCCACTTTTGTGAGAAAAAATGTCAGAAAATAATTTTTCTATCGTTTTAAGCATATAAAAATAAGGAGTAAGGAGTCGTTTAAACGCTATTATAAAATAATCGACATAGTTTTGTTAAATGGGGCCTATTGCATAAATAAACTCTGATATGCATACATTTTTCATGCATCCAAAGTCTATTTTCGAGTGATTGGTCTCTAAGGTATGAGAGTGTGCGCATCTCAACCCCAAGCAACCAAGCCCCCTGCACCCCGAAGGGGGCGCAAGGGTCTTGGTTGGTTAGAGATGCGCGCACTCACTTACCTCAGACGTAATTCCAAGCAAGACTCTTGATCATACATGTATGAAAGACTCTTTTTGCCCAGCTCCAGTGACCAAAACGGGGTAGAACACTTTAATACAAGGTGGTTTACTGGGTCCCCCAAGGCAAAAGTCAAAATTTTCAAAAATATATTGTTTCGGAAATGGTCTTCCGCCACTTAAAAACATGTTTTCTGTACGTACGGGATGAATTCCGTGCATTCTATTGGTTATTTAGTTGTTGGAGGTATTGTCTACGCATCAAGCTTTGAATAAGAAAGAAAGATGTCTGAATGCTACAAGTGCCATGAGACGGGTCATTCGCTCGCGAGTGCCAAGCGCTGGTGATTCTTACGGCGGTGGACGCGGTGGCGGAGGTGGTGGTACGTTTCTCTTGCTTCTTCCTATCTTTCGAATTAATTGAAATATCTTCAGGTGGTTCCTCGTGCTACAACTGCGGCAAGCCTGGTCATATGTCTCGCGAATGCACTGAGCTCGCAGCGGTGGTGGTAGCTATTCTCGCGGCGGTGTGGAGGCGGCGGCTATGGCGGTGACATCAAGTGCTACAATTGCCAGGGTTCCGGCCACATGTCTCGCGAATGCACTCAGCCTCGAAGTGGTGGCGGCGGTGGCAGCTATGGTGGTGGTGGCGGCAGCTATGGCGGAGGTGGAGATCGTCGTTGCTACAATTGCCAAGAAACCGGTCATATGAGTCGTGAGTGCCCGCAGGGTCAGCGCTGAGACAAGCAGGAGGAAGTGCGCGTGCCGTCCGTCAGACTCTGGTGAATTCGTTGTTCTCGTTAAATTGTTGACATCGCTTTGTTAGAATAAATTTGTTGTTGAGGATTTTTTTTGTGATTGTGAAACTATTGTGGTTTTTGGATCGTGAATTTCGTAAGATTTTGAGGTATACTAATTAGGAAACTATTAAAGTCTTGGCATGCTAGTTTGATTACTTTTATCGTGTTTCGTAGGTGAGAGATTCCTGTGTCGTTGACACGCATTTGGGCCCCACCGCATCTGAGTCCCGCGTTTGGGCCCCAATTCGAAAATTCAATATTTTCTAATTCTAAAAGGAAATCTCTCTACATTTTATTGTATTTTTCATTTAGCTGCACTTTGCGTGCTATTATTACTAATGTTCGTAAAGATTGAACAAAGTTTTGAAGTTTCATCCAATAGAGGTGTCCAGGTGCTATCGTCAAGCGATCACACTCAGATAGGGCTATATGAGTAGGGTACATCAGGTGGCATAAAGCCAGTTTTGAAAAAAATAGAAAATTCGACTTTTTCTCTGGGTTACCAAGGTAAACCATCCTAAAAGGGTATTCAAATACCCTAAAAAGATGGAATTTGAACATGGTTTTATTGACTGGGCCTACCGCATAAAGAAACTCTGGTATGAATACATTTTTTATGCATCCAGAGTCGCTTTCGAGTGATTTGAGTCTAAGGCAAAACTCTCAAGCTCCTTGCGCCCCGAAGGGGGCGCAGGGGGCTTGAGAGTTAGAGGTGCGCGCACTCACTTACCTTAGACATAATTCCGAGAAGTACTCTTGATCATAAAATGTATATAAAGAGTCTTTTTGCCCAGCTCCGGTAACCAAAATGCGGTAAAATAACTCTTCTATATGAAATACAAGCGGTTTCCCTATCCTTTATACCTTTTAAGGCTAGACACCAGCGGCTTTCGTACTCACCCTAAACTTTACTTATCCTTCAATTATGTTTTAATGTTATAAATTATCAAGAAAAAAGTATATGCAACCAGCAGGGTTCGAATATTTAACGTAATGTGAATATACCGAGAATAAAATAAATTTCCCGAGGATTTGCCAAGGATATATTAAAATTTTCCGAATCGGGCCCAAATGCGGGGCCTCAAACGCGGGATGCCCAAATGCGGTGGGGCCAAAACGCGTGGATACCCCCTGTGTTACCCCTGGATTTCACGTCTTGTTGACCCTCTAGTCGTATTTAGATAGTTTTCCTTGTTTTGGTTATTTTTCTGCACTTTCACGATTGTTTTGTTAGTAGACACTAAAGATAGACATTGGATGTCGAAGTGCTTGAGGCATCCCAACTTAAAATTCTGTGCATGCATGAAATGTATGCATACCAGAGGTTTTTTGTGCGGTAGGCCTCAGTTAACAATCCTCTGTTCAAATTCCATCTTTTTGGGGTATCCAGGTACCCTTTCAGGTTGGATTGCCTTAGGAGACCAAGGCAAAAAGTCAAATTTTGGCCAAATTTTTTTTTCAAAAATCCACTTTTGTGAGAAAAAATGTCAGAAAATAATTTTTCTATCGTTTTAAGCATATAAAAATAAGGAGTAAGGAGTCGTTTAAACGCTATTATAAAATAATCGACATAGTTTTGTTAAATGGGGCCTATTGCATAAATAAACTCTGATATGCATACATTTTTCATGCATCCAAAGTCTATTTTCGAGTGATTGGTCTCTAAGGTATGAGAGTGTGCGCATCTCAACCCCAAGCAACCAAGCCCCCTGCACCCCGAAGGGGGCGCAAGGGTCTTGGTTGGTTAGAGATGCGCGCACTCACTTACCTCAGACGTAATTCCAAGCAAGACTCTTGATCATACATGTATGAAAGACTCTTTTTGCCCAGCTCCAGTGACCAAAACGGGGTAGAACACTTTAATACAAGGTGGTTTACCTGGGTCCCCCAAGGCAAAAAGTCAAAATTTTCAAAATATATTGTTTTCGGAAATGGTCTTCCGCCACTTAAAAACATGTTTTCTGTACGTTAAAGATGCTAAAACACACGAAAAAGTGGTTAAAACCGGTTTTTGAGAGGAGTTCTTATACCGTACTCCTGCCAGAATTTTTTTTGAACATGGGCGGTTACTCGAAATTTTGGAGTGCTCGACTTGATACTTGATTTTCTTTATTCTCCAAGTTTTTAAAACTTCAGTAATTCAGTGGATGGCTTGTAAGAAAGCCGAGATCCAGGGCTACATTTTGATGTAAAAATGCTAAAAAAAAACTTTTGGAGATAAAATCACATGTTTACGATTTGACGGGGTAAAAGAATAATTTGACGGGATAAAACAATTTGAGCCATTTGGAATTTGAATTTCGGCATTCTAGGCATTATGTTTTCTAAGTTAGACTCAAGGACAGCTGGAACTAAAAAATATATTACGAAGAGCAAATTAAATAAGCAATAATTTACCGGGGATGAATTCACTTTGTGCCCACAAAAAGTTATAAAGCTGACAATCTAGAGAACGGCAAAAAATTTGGAACGCTTCACGAATTTGCGTGTCATCCTTGCGCAGGGGCCATGCTAATCTTCTCTGTATTGTTCCAATTTAGTATATGTCCATTTGGAATGAACTTGAACAATAACAGACTTCTTGTATATATAGCCACATTTTTATTAGCCCCAACAAGTAGCTGGGTTTGCCAGTAAACTAGTCACTTAGAGAAATAATACTCTTTGGTCTTTCAAACATGTGCTAGGCAACACTGTTAAAAATATTAGAAGCAGAGCCACTGCTGTTCTGTGTCTGACCAAAGCACTTCTTTAACCTCTAAGCATTTTTATCATCTCATAATAAGAATATAAATATAAAAAGCTAAAAGCGAGCACAAAAAACCAGACGTGAGCAAAAAAAAAGATTTATTTTTATGTTCCATTCATGAAATCAAGATACCCCATACTTCGAGTCTTTTAGAATGAAAGATCTTACAATTCCAAGAATTTTTGAAAAACAATCGGAATCCTTCCAATTTTTTGCATTAAATTGTCCAAGCAGAATTACCAAATGCTTTCAAAAATGTTGGTAAAAAGTCTCGGACCCGGTATCCTAGGTATCGTTAGAGCGGGATTGACTGTACAGTTAATTAAGACTCTAATTTCTAACTCAATTTTTTTTCCGACTCACCATTCCATTTGTGCTCACCATCCTGGGCGCATCGTTGTGCGAAGGAAAAAGACCTAAAGGATGGCCACTATACATGACCAGGGTCTGTTGCTCATTCATTTGGCTCAAATACACCATGACCATTCGGAATTGCATCCAGTTGGAGAATACTTGACCGTTTCCACCTAAATCACCAGTTAATCAAATTGCCAAAAACCTTTGAAACACACCATAAGTGACAAGTTCAGCCGGAAACTAAGCCACAGCTGGATCCAAATTGTTGAGAATCATCAAATTATCGATGCTGCCTGCCTACAGTTGGCAGCAATACACTCCAAGGGGTGCTTGGAGTCGGTAGTTGGGCATAAATCTGTAGGCATATATGTGCCCACACTCTTCAGCTCTTTTGCAAATTCTTTGGCCAGCTCAGCGTGGAACTTGGGGGGGGAATTGGCTCACCAAATACTGTACAAGCTACCATATGGCCCACTTTTCACAGGGTCAGGGAATTGGAGAATCGGAAAATGGATCACAGCAGGATTTTTAGTAGAGTCTTAATTTTTTTTGAATTGTCGGGATTTCTCACTGTTACTATTCCCATAAGAAAAACCTTAATCATCATGCCTTCTACGTTCATTCAGAAAACCCACAATTAAATAAGCGTTTAAACCAAAACCGAGTGTTTTTTAAAAAAAACTCTGTCATATTTTTGGTCAACAAACGGAAGGGAGGATATTCTCGACTTTCCAAGATTCGGATCTAACCGATTTGGACCAAGTTTGAAATATTCCGGTTTTCTCGGTTGTGTGAATGCCCCTCTTTGTAATGGGTCTTCTTGTAATGGGTTGTGGCAGTCTAGTTGGCAGGCAGTTTGACAGCCCAAGTTTCGTGATGAGCGCAATTTTGTCAATCGACGAATGCCACGCTTTTAAGGGGTGGGGGGTTATTCGAGTAAGAGCTCCCAGGTACGACATGTTTCGGCATCATGGTTATATGAATAACCGCAACTTTAAAACTCTGCATTTTGGCTGTGTGAACACCAAACTCTTTACCAATGTGTCGTAATATTATAGTAAGTGAATTTGTTGAACAACCTAACTTTCACGATTAGGGTTCCGGGCGCTAGTAGAGAATACCCCTCACCCATAATTTTTTTCAATTTAAATATTTAGTTTAGAAAATGTCAGAAAATACTTTTTTTTGTCGGTTTCAGCGCATAAAAATTACATAAGAGTAGTTGAAACACAATTTTGGAAAAAAAAGTTACACGGGTTATTATTCATTTGCTACTAGGGTCGGGTTCTGTAAAACTTTTTTACAAAATTCGCAACCTACCAGGCAGGAACCCAGTCTAGCAAACAGTGTACAACTCACTGCTTGTTAGAGACAGAAAGAGGCCTTCAAGACGGGATTTTCAGACGAAAAAATTTCGGGATCGGCTTTTTCTTATTTTCTTCAGCCGCCTTTCAAAATTTGGTCTGTTTTTGTAGAGTTGGCCTACTTTTTTGGACAAATGTCAATGTTTTTTTTAAAATTTTATCTTCTATGTTTATGAAAACACAAATAAAAGGTTAGAATTTTGGTTAAGGGAATTTTAGTTAAGGTTAAGAATCTTAACTTAAGATTTCTTCGGAAAAGTAGTCAAATTGTACTTTTCTTTTTATAAACTCGAAAAAGGCGACTGAATTCTTAGATTTAGTGTACTTTTCTAAAACAACCATTGAAATATGTACCGAAAAATCTGTCATAGATCAGAAAAAATTGAGATAAAAACGTAATATATTAGTTGGATTTTATTCATTAGTTGGACAAACAGTGCTTGTCCAACTAATGAATTTCGAATTTCAAAAAACTCGACGTTTTGATTGAGACGTTAAGCTATTTTGTAACATTCGTCACGCCAACCACTAAATCACTAAGCTCAACATTTACCTAAGTTTACTGTATCAAAAAGAATATATAGTGTTATCTAATCAATCTTTTTGATTTCCATAAACAAAGCTAAAATAATTTGTTCGAAAAACAAAAAGCTGAACCGTTAATTTCGCTTAGATTTCAAAGGCAGAATTATGGGTGGCAGTCACCGACAAATTCATCTATCAGAAGATATTCTCTTGGAAACCTTCAAATTTCTTCTGAAAAATGATCTACAAAAATGCCAGAAAGTGGTACCCAGATGGAAAGTTATAGTTGAACGAAATAAGCACAGGCTTTGTAAAATCAGTCAGGTTGATTCTAAACTTTATAAATTGAATATCGGATTACGAGCCTATAGCTAGCCGAAAATTAGTATTATAGAAAGCTTAAAATCGAAAAAAATAATGAAAAGCTCGAAGCTACTTGGATATACCCCCCCCCCCCAAATCAACTTTTTTAAAAATGTTCACAAACACCCTAGATCGACTCAAAATCGCCTCAGGAGTTCAAAAAAGACATTATTTTTAAGTTCTGGTCAATAAAAAATTGAGTTTTGGGCACTTTTGAATTTCGACTTTTTACCTGTTTTATCATGTTTTGGTCACTGGAGCTGGCCAAAAATAGTCTCTAAATGCATTTTGTTCAAGAGTCTGGCTCGGAATTATGTCTAAGGTAAGTGAGTGCGCGCATCTCTAACCAACCGAGCCCACTGCGCGCCCTTAGGGGCTTGGGGCTTGGGGCTTGGAGTTGAGATGCGCACACCCACATACCTTAGAGGCAAATCACTCGAAAGTGACTCTGGATGCATAAAAATGTATGCATATCAGAGTTTATTTATGCGGTAGGCCCCAGAAAGTAAAAACCTGTTCAACATCTTCCTTTTCGTTCCAAATTGGCCCCTTTTTAGTGTATTTCCACCCTAATACAGCCTTAAACCCCTTCGAAAACGGTCAAAATGGGTACTTTTTGGTGGTCTAGAAACTCGATTTTTTATTGACCAGAACTCAAAAATAATGTCTTTTTTGAACTCCTGAGGCGATTTTGAGTCGATATAGGGTGTTTGGGAACATTTTAAAAAAGTTGATTTGGGGGGGGGGGTATATGCAAGTAGCGCCAAAAGCTCTTAATTTGTCTCTCAATATTCTCGGGCTGCAAGTTTGGTGAAAGCATTTCAGAGATTGTAAATACAGTCGACTCTCTGAATAGCGCATGCACAAGAAACCAGCTTCAGCTGTGCCATATCACGGCTTTTTAAAATGCCCAGTTTTTTTCGGTTTAGGTTTTTAGGCGGTTGTGGGACATTTCCGAGTCGGCCGTTTCCGAGTCAGCTGTTTCCGAGTCGACCATTTCCAAGTCTATGTTTGAAATAAACCAAATCCTTTTCTGGACTTCAAACCTAAGCAAAAATTGCTTTTCCCTTCGATGGCTGAAGTTTAAAAGAAGGTTGCACATCCTAATGCGAATATTTCGAACACTCAAGTTCGAATCATAGTAAAAGCCCAGCGGCGCCGTCAGTCGCTGGCGGCGTCGCCTAGCACCTAGCGGCGTTTTTGGAGGCGCTGCAGGGTTGTTAGAACACATTTCAAGTCCGAAACGGCAACCGGACAAAACAGGTTTTTAAAAGTATTTGTCGCGCGACAAAAACGGCTTTTTCCGGATTTGTCGCACGACAAAAACGACTTTTTCCCGTTATTATCGCGCGACACAAACGGTTTTTCCACTTTTCAATTCTTTAATTCTTTAACTGAGTAAATGGGTCTCCAGTAAAATCGGCCATGGTAAATTCATCCACTAGTAAAGACAAGAGTTCAAATCCACCTTGTAGAACTACTTTTTGGTTTGATCAATTTTTTTTCCTAAGATAGGATTCGATAAGGAATTGGGTTTGTTAAGATTTAATTATGATTTACCTACCCAAATTCCAAATCCTGGGTTGGGTACCCTAGTCTCAGGTGGATATCCAGCTGACCCGAAAGGTACCATTACGGGGTTCGGGAGGGTAAAATCACATTCTGGTCTTGACAAACGCGATTCCCTACAGAATTTTGAGTAAGAAAAAAATTTGTTTTTACTCTCTATTTTATTTTTCAGGTCATCCACGTTGGTATCCAGGTACCCACCCCAGGATTTAGACTTTTGGGCTGGAAAAATTGCAACTAATGAATGATACGAAATATATGTATTCATTTTTAGCGTAATATGAAGACAGAATCTGATTGACGCACTAATTACTGACGCACTAATTACGACGCAGTAATTACGCATAACGAAGTGGTCACCACCTGACCAGTTGACTATCCGGCTGGATGTCCTAAAAAACGAACTTTTGTAAAATTCAAAAACGAATTATCTTATGATTTGTAAATCGTGCGCATAATCGGGTTGGATGAAACCAAAAGGGCGATTTTACTCATCGAAAGGCGAACACCTGGGATGGGTACTACCTAACCAGCTGGAGGCACAGCTGGATCGCCTAGGAGATATATTTTTTAATTTTAAAACAAACCATGCTATAATATGTAAAATAATTCGGTGAATTGTGTTTGATAAGGCTGAAACGTCGGTTTTACCCACCAAAAGACAAATACTCGGAATACGTACCACCTAACCAGATGGACAGGGGCGTAGCCAGAAAATCTGACGGGGGGGGGCAAAAAGGGAGGACACATACGAGAAAAAAAATTTAAGGCCATTTTACCTACAACGTTTTCCATTTTTGACTAGGAAAAAAATCTGACGGGAAGGGGCACGTGCACACCTCCCCCCCCTGACTACGCCAACGCAGGTGGATATCCAAGATATCCAAAAAAAATTCTAAAAATATTAGAAATTATCTGGTAGCCGCACAAAGAGCAAAGAACGTCAAGTGAGAACCAAAAAACCGTGCTTGTCGCGCAATAAATCAGGAAAAATCCGTTTCTGTCGCGCGACAAATCCGGAAAAAACTGATTTGTCGTGCGACAAATCCGGAAAAAAACCGTTTTTGTCGCGCGACAAATCCGGAAAAACCGTTTTTGTCGCGCGACAAATACTTTTAAAATCCTTTTTTGTCCGGTTGCCATCCGAAACACGTTTTTCTAGTCAAATTTTAAAAAATTTTTATTTCTCGCATAACCTTTTTTTAAAAACTAAAGTGAGCAGCTTGAAAAGCCGTGATTTGGGCAGAGTACGCTATTGGAAAGCGTATACGTCAAAACACCGCGGGGAAAACACGCCTACGATAAAACATGGATGACTATCAGTTCGTGACCATTTGGACTCGGAAGTATGGATTCGTGATCATATCGATTTGTGAAATTATCTACTCGATAATTTAGGCATAGAGCAGACCAGCGCCTTTCAGGCATGGTCAAGAATCAAAATTCAGAAATCAAGAGAGTCTCAAATTGATAGTCACGAATCAAAATGGTCACGAACTGGTAGTTTCACACCACGCCGATTCGCTACATTTGCGATTTACCACGACAAATCGCAAACTTAATCCAAAGTAAACTGAATGCAAACTTACTGGCCGCAGAGCTGGTAAAGTGCAATATTGGAAGAGCCGAGTGTATACAAATGAGAAGCTTCAACCTTGATTTGGGGTGGTTTTATTGTAGGATCGCTACACAGAATTCTCTGACTAAATGTTTTTTTATAATTTATGACTGTCCGAATGACTTGATATTTTAGATGAAAAAGTCCTTTCTTGCTACATTAAGGTGTGTGAACCGGGATAGAACAGAAAGTGAATACGACGAATTCTGCAAGGCCATCTTCAGTCTTCTCCATTGTCCTCAGGAAATTAAGCGCAGCACTTTGGTTCAAGAGTTTGCCTTAGTAGATCACAAATTTTATTTATTCAGCAAAATACACGAAAGTAAAATTTTAATCTATGCTAGTGCTTTTATTTCTGATTGTTTTTGTCTTGATAAAAAGTAAATTTTAGTCGCATACTCGTTCCAAGTGAATAACAAGATAGCTAGCCAAGAACTACAGACAGCAGCCATGATCATCTTCTTCTTGTCAAGCAGAAGTTTCCTACGCCGGATGAACAAAACATTCCAGATAATCTACAAAGTTGAGCTCAAATCCCTACATAAGGTAACTTTTTAAGGTTAAGGTCTGCTTACCGACCAATCTATTGACCATAACACTCCGGATAGACCAGCTTCTGTGAAACAAATATGAGGTTATGGAATCTTTTTTGACTCATTTCTTATAATCTTTCGTCATTGATTAGTCAAAATCATGTGTTCATTCTAGTAATTCACTGAATTGATGCTCGTAATAGACATGAAAGACACTATTTTTAACTAGCAATTTTGATTCCGTCCTAAAAAACGCTGGCCTACCCTATGCTTTGGGCTTTGCCTAAGTAAAAAAATTGACTTTACATCAGGGCCTCCAAAGTAAACAAGTGTTAAATTTTTGTCTTACACGATTAGCTATTTTTATATGGCTTTTCTGTAGTTCCTCCCACACTTCAGCGTAACACGTAACACCAAAATTATTACCCTGCCATATTTTTTAGTTTTATTATTCAGAGTTCCATTCTAAGCTCACACTTCTAGGGCAACTTTGCGCGGATAACATTCGGGCCCCAACTCCATTTGTTAAGCGACTCGGTGTCACGCAAATCATGACCCGCGTAACATCGAGTCGAGTAACATATGGAATTAGAGGGGGGGGGGGTGGTGGGATTGCCGAATCTCGCCATTCTTGTACCTGACGCACCTTTGCAAAACCATGGTTTTTGCGTGCAGTGACATGTGCAAAATTTGAATTGGTGGTAGACACTTCTCTTTCGTCTCGAGCTTTACTCTTTGGAGATATGGCGAACGACTCCAAAGAGTAAAGTTTGAGACGAAAGAGAAGTGTCCTTCGCCAATTCAAATTTTTCACATCCCACTGCTTAATTGCCACTTTTTTGGATTCTCCGCACAAAGTTGCTCCGGAAGTGTAAGCTTAGAATGGAGCTCTGAACAATAAAACTGAAAAATATGGCAGGGTACAAATTTTGGTGTTACGTATTACGCCGGGGCGTGAAGCGAGTTTGTGAATTTGGGACTGAACTCCTTTGTTGGCCTCTGATACTTATAAGTCGAACGTACTCTTGCACTATTGGGATTCGAATGAATAGAAATGATTTCATTTTATAGGGGGTAATGCCAGAATTCTTCGACGCAGCTTTAAATGTGTCTCGAGCAAGAAGAGCAGCCTGTCAAAATTAGAAATCGAAACTACGGTAACAATTCTTTGTAGCTACATACGCTTAAGTCTGATTCATAAGGTATGAATCCATAGTTTTTTTTATGATTGCAATTTTCATTTCTTTTTAAGGAGATGAAGATAATCTGAACGCTGTTTCTGACTGTCTGGATGCAATACCGTTTAACGTACATGATTACTACTTCAAGGTATTTTTTAAAAATTCATAATATTTTGGCACTCAACTTGAGCATTTATTGACCTTTAAAAACGTGTGTTCATTTTAGATGTTGCTATGTACCGCATCAGAACTTTGCAATAAAAGTGATTTGCACTCTGCAGCAAAAGCGATTTTGACAAGTGTAGAGGGTTTCGCAGTTGGAAATGAGTCAAGACTGGCCAAAGTTCAGGTAGTTAATCAAAACACTGGCTTCACCTGAGTAAAATATTATCCGTTTAGGCGATCAGAGACATGCTGAGAAATTCTTGATGTCTTGTCATGTCTTGTGTGTCTTTGTTAAAAGTGTTTATTATTGAAATAAATAAGCTTCTTTACAACATTTTCGAGTTATGTAATTTTTGCAGTCAGCATGCTTATCCTTAGTCTGTATCTCTTTAAGTTCGAATTCGAGTCGTGAAAATTGGATAAGCTAAAGTGTGAACCAGTATTGGCTGATATCAAGCCTAGCTAGCAAGTCTTTTTCAACTGAATCAGAGCCATAGGTTGGGACGGTTTCAAATATGCTGTTGCTCGATGTACTAATTCGATTTTTAAAAAGATAAGTTGTGAAAAAATCGACAGAAAGATCAACAAAAATTAGCAGTTCACTCTTTTTGACATATTTTCTGCTGTATTAGTTAATAAAATACACGTGAAGAAATATTTCTCAATAAAACATTCGCCCAATAGGAAGAAACATTCGCCCAATATTGTGCAAGTAACCAGACACGTGTCGACCTAAACTTCCTCAGACCTCCGGAGTTGGAAGGATATATTGTTAAAACTCTTTAGGTAAACAAAGAAAAAAAGGAGGTTTGCAAAGGCTATAATTAGGAGATAGGCAAACTTTATGGTTAAACTTACTCTTATTCTCCCAGAATTTAGAATCTCTGGCGATAAATAATCCACGAAAATCGTGTTTCACTATTTCCTTATTGTTCAGTCATCGGATGATTTTGACCGAGAACGGAGGTCACCTTTTTGTCTTTAACCCCCTTCTCATCCCGAGGTAGTAGGTGGAAGGTCACCCAGCAAAAATTTTAGCCGGAGTTCGTAGGTGTCATTTCTAACTCTCAAGCCCCTGCGCCCCCGAAGGGGCGCAGGGGCTTGAGAGTTAGAGATGCGCGCACTCACTTACCTTAGACATGATTCCGAGAAGTACTCTTGACCATAAAATGCATATAGAGTCTTTTTTTGCCACGGCCCAGTTGAAAAACATGGTATGACATCCGAAATAGTCCAGAATTCACTTTTATATAGTTCTCGAAAGCATCAAATTTGATGCTCAAGAGTAATTTGTGAAGACAATTATTAAAATTCTTGTTTACTCTAGTTAGCTTATCAATCGAGTCGGTAGTTAACAACTTCTTAAGTGACCTGCAATTAACCTAGCGTGAAAACCGATAAGCCAAATTATTCCCTCTGAGGGAAATAGATTAAGGGGGGGGGGGGGATGGAAGCTACTTCGGTTTGAAAAAGTGGCTTCCATGGCGCAGTGCGTGAGCGCTCGCGTTTTTTGACCAAAATGGTGTTGTTTTGGTGTTGTCCCACGTAGTGGCACACTATATTTTTCGGCTTGTTTGGCCAGTTTAGATGTAATTAGACTTTTTTGACGCCAGATTCGGAATCAGCAACTCAAATTATCTCTAAAACTGGTCAAACAAGCCAAAATAAACAGCGTGCGTAAAAACAGGGGAAAAGAGGTGAAAAAAGCATCATCAAGACTAACACCATGTGGGATCGAACCTGCAACACCATTTTGCGACAAAACACAAACGCTTAACCACTGCACCACCGAGGCCACTTTTTCAATATGGCTAAACTGTATTACCGTATTTACTGTATTAAGTCCCCATGGGGAGTTATTTTTCAACCTCTAAAAAATCGAAAAATTTTGAGGTCGATTTTGAGATTTTTGGGTGCTCAACCAAAATGTGAAAAGTGTAATCAGGTAAACTCACGGCAAATAAGAAAACGTAAAAAACAGATTTGCGAAATGTTCGCTCTAGGCTGAGATATAAGCTCCGTAGGGTGGGGACTTATTAGAGGGTGGCGAATTATTAGAGGGTGGGGAGTTAATACAGTAAATACGGTATATGTCCTAACTCAAAATCGCGATTTAACCACTTAAAAAGATGTTTTACGTCCTGAAACATACAGAAAACATGTTTTTAGGTGGGGGGCGACATTTTTTTTAAGAAAATTTTTTGACACAATTATGGTCATTTTTGATTAAAAATGCTAAAAATTTGCCAATTTTCGAATGGAAACTTTTTGTTAGTGTTTTTAGTGTTTGTTAGTGTTCCAGTGTTTTGATTTAAGCTCGATCTTGGACTTAGGCTTAGGCTTTAGGCTTAGGCTTAAAACTTTTAGCACTTTTTCGATTTTTTGTCATTTTTGGTCAAATAATTTTTTCTTAAAAAAGTGTCGCCCCACCTAAAAACATGTTTTCTGTATGTTTTAGGACGTAAAACATCTTTTAAAGTGGTTAAATCGCGATTTTGAGTTAGGACATATAATACAGTGTGGCCTCAATCTTAAAGGGGCATGCCCACGCTAATAAGAGGTGGTGCCCGGGAATTCAATTTTTTTTCCTAATCATTGAAGATCTGTAGGGAATTTTAAACTTGGCTTCTAATAAAACAAGGCCTAGAATTCAATTTTAGGTATGGTTTTGTTAGAAACCAAGTTGAAAAATCCGTACAGAACTTCAATGATTGAGAAAAAATTTTTGAATTCCCGGCACCATCTCTTATTAGCGTGGGCATGCCCTTTTAAATGGCTTTTAACCGCCCTTTAAAGGGTCATGCCCACGCTAATGAGAGGTTCTGCCCGGAAATTAAAACTTTTTTTCCTACTTCTGTACGGATTTTTCAACCTGGTTTCTAACAAAACAAGTTCTACTATTTAATTTTACGTATGGTTTTGTTAGAAACCAGGTCGAAAAATCCGTATAGAACTTGAATGGTTAGGAAAAAATTTGAATTATCGGGCAGCACCTCTTATTAGCGTGGGCATGCCCCTTTTACAGTACTGTTCTTGTCTAGAAAATTTGTAGATTACTTTTTCATTCGAGAATGTGCTAATTTTAATTAAGTATCTTTACTGAACAGCAAGTTTGTGAAGGCAGGCAAAGTGGAAAATCTTTTTCTATTCCAATCAAATCTTGCAAGGGGAAAGAGGTGAAAAAGCATTATCCACGAAAGCTCTAATATATACAGTTTAGGTGCCTTTTTTGGACTGCAGTGTCAAAGGCTCTACTTTCGGTGAGAACAAAGATCGGACCTACTGTCATATACCCCCCCCCCCCCCCCCCCAAAAACCGACTTTTTGGGAGTGTCTAAAAACCATTTTTATGCAATAATTTGCCATAAAAGGACCAGAAAAGCAATTTAAAAGGGATTATGGGCTGTATTGGGAGGGGAAGGGAATAATACAGGGCCACTTTTTTATAGCTGCTTTACCATGTTTTTCAACTCGGGCCGTGGCAAAAATAGACTCTATATGCATTTTATGATCAAGTGTACTTCTCGGAATCATGTCTAAGGTAATCTCTAACTCATCTCTAACTCTCAAGCCCCCGCGCCCCTAAGGGGCGCAGGGGGCTTGAGGGCTTGGAGTTGAGATGCGCACACCCACATACCTCAGACACAAATCACTCGAAAGCGACTCTGGATGCATGAAAAAACATGCATACCAGAATTATTTATGCGGTAGGCCCCAGTATTCAAAACTATGTTCAACATCTTTATTTTTTCGCCGAAGAGCATTTCCCCTCGTTCTACAAGCCGGGCCAGAAGCCCAGCATCTAAAAATTCAGCCTAGCACTCAAAAATGCTAAATCTCAAGCCATAACTAACTCTCAAAAACCAACCAAAACCAACTCAACTCCAAGCCCCAAGCCTAACTCTAACTCTCAAACCCCTTGCGCCCCCTTCGGGGCGCAGGAGGCTTGGGGGCTTGGAGTTGAGATGCGCACACCCACATACTTAGACATGATTCGAGAAGTACACTTGATCATAAAATGCATATAGAGTCTATTTTTTGGGGGGGGGGATATATGACAGTAGGTCGATTTTTGGGGGGGGGGGGGGGGGTGGGTATATTACAGTAGCGCTTTTTTTGGGGGGGGGATATTACAGTAGCGCCAAAGATCGCTATTTTTTGGTAGTGGACATTCTGCATGACATTTTATTCTGACAGGTTATTTTTGGTGAGACCGCTGTGTGAAAAAGAAAAAAAATGGAAAAAAAAGATCTATATCTGTTTTAATGGTTCAATAAAGTACTCCCTGATTTTTTTTTCAAAAATCAGAATTTTTTTTTAGAAAAAAAACATATCAGGTTGTTCGATAAGTTCGTAGCGTTTTTTTCAAAGCAAAGTTTTCATTACTTTAACTTGGTCAAATGTTGTATTGAATTTCAAGCGTTACGGTAACATCTTATTACCTTCTCGTAGCGCAGCTCAAGAGCTACACGATCCGTTTTACAGAA
>SADC01001030.1:0-56294 GCA_004194705.1 Ditylenchus dipsaci
CCCAAAATAAAACCCTTTTTGTAAGTTTACTTAGCTTGTTTTTTTTCACAGAAACTAGATGGAATCTAACAAGGGAAAGCCAATGGCAAGCTACAACGGCTATCTAATGCAACAAACAGCCAAGAGCGCTAATGGTACGAAGACATGAAGCAAATCCGGCAGATCCACTGAGAAATCAAAGAAAGAAAACGTTCGAGAGAAATGAGGAGCAGCTGCAAGCGTTGGTTGAAGCCTACTCAAAAGTGGATCCTCCTCTTCGCGATCAAGTCTCTTTCATTCGTCATATTCAGCTGCATTTGGCTAAGTTTGAGCTCTTTGTAGAAGTAGAAGATTCTGTGGATGCTGAGGAAATACTTTTTGTGAAGGAATTAAATTCTGGCTCGATCGTGCAGGAAAAGCAATGACAAATTGCCATCTTTTTTCAAAGGAATTGAAGCAGACGGTAATTGCTTGTACAGGTATGTCTATTTTATTTTCATTATTAACTTGAATTCTCTTGTTGAAGATCTTTGGCTGAAGCAGTTTATGGAGAAGAAGATCGGCATGCACAAGTGAGGATGGAAATGATGCAGTATTTGCTTGACATTGGTGAAAAGCCCTTTGCTCGCTTCTTTACTGCTATTGGGGACAAATCAGCGACTGTGGAAGAATATGCCGCTCACTTCAATCAGCCATCAAAGACGTCTCAACAATTGCTTTTGGCCGCCAAACTCTATGACAAAAATATGATTCTGTTCCAGCCCAAGGATTCACCGCAGTATGTTAAGTTTTCAGTGAATGCTTTTGAGGCAAGTAAAAATTTATCGGGTCTGCTATTACGTCAATTTTTATTTTTGGTTTAGGATGAGCCAAAAAAGATATTTCGATCAAATGGACAGGCAAAACGTGTCTATACAACCGTGAGTTATTGTTTAATCAGTGAAATGCGACTTAAACTATTTTTCCAGCGAAAAGTTCCGCTCAAGCCAGGTGTAAATTCAGTGCTGATCCGCTACCAGAACTCTCATTTTGATCTTGGATGGATTGGATGAGAGAAATAGAACAATTTTTTGCTCCATATTGTCTGATCAACATTTGTTATTTTGTCTGTTATTTTGTTGCGCTATGGGAAATAAATGTCTACATCTCATCTAGCGTATTATCTCTATTAACGCCGCCCGGGCCGTTATTTTTCAACCCCCAAAAATCAGAAAAAAAATTATTTTGATTTTGAAATTTTTGTGTGCTCAACCAGAATCTAAAAAATGGAACCAACTAAGATCCTCGTGATTAAGAGAATGCAAAAAAACAGATTTGCAAAAAATTTTCTCTAGGCTGAGATATGGGGTCTATATGGGGGAGGGTGTTATTAGAGAGGGGGGCGTTATCAGAGATAATACGGTATCTTCTGTTTTCGGTACATACATCTATGGTAAAGAGACTTATCCAGTTGTCAGAACTTTCAATTGTAAAGTTTATAGTTATAGCTTTGACTCTCTTAACAAGGTTGGGGAGGATTCCATAGGCTTTCCTTTGTTTGATTCCATTTTGCAACCTGCAATGAAAATAAAATATGTTATCAGTAAAAATGCAAAATGCAAAGGTCGCCAAATTTTCCAATAATTCCTCAAAAATCAGGGTTGACCATCTTGCAGTGAGTACCTATCTATTCTGTAGTATTTTGTGGTAGCCGGGGTGGTCATCGGTAGAAATGCTAATTAAAAAGTGTCCTGAATTGCTAAAACAGCAATAAATTGAATTCCCGCACTTTTTGTTGGCATTTTTGCTGTTGGCATTTTTGCGTTGGCATTTTTGCTATTGGCATTTTTGCGTTGGCATTTTTGCGTTGGCATTTTTGCTGTTGGCATTTTGCTGTTGGCATTTTTGCGTTGGCATTTTTACTGATAACCCGCAAACGTCTATGCACCAAAAATACGGTAAAACGAAACATCAAATACGAAAAAGTTCCGGAATTTTTACTACAAAAACAGATCAAATCCGAGTTTTTCGTTTAACTTAACAAGATGAAAATTAAGATTACCAAATCGAAAATAGAAAAAGATAGGTATGAACAAATCAACATTACCCGCATCACCTCACTAGTGGCTTGAAAAATAAAAAATGTCGGTTGGTTCAAATTTAGAGTGATCAGACACCGCTGTCGAAAAAATTTCCAACTTTGCAAGGAGTAATCGAAACGGAAAAGTCACAATTATAAACCCGAAACCCGAAAACACCATTTAGTCTAGGAAATAAAATAAATACCCATGCGGCTATCCTACACAATACGAAATAGCAAACTGTCAAACCAATTTTATTCGCAACCGAACCTTGGCAACAAAAATATGGTCAGTCATTATAGACGAGGCGAAAAATTTCCTGACGTAGGCAGACTTTCCCGCAAAGATCATTGTTACACAACTATCTTTACATTGACGGAATGGCGATCCAGCTAATTCTTTTAGAAACGCCGGGGTTACTATTTTTCAATCTCCTTCTTTCAAAATTTTAGCGCTAGTATAGAATACCACCCCCCCCCTCCAAATTTTTTTTCAAAATCAGGTTTGAACCATTTCTAAGTAATTCTTATGCGCTGAAAACGATAAAAAAAAGTGTTTTCGGCCATTTTCTGACCTAAAAAGTTGATTTTTGAGAAAAAAAATTTGACCAAAATTTGAATTTTTGCCTTGGGGACCAAGGTAAACCACCTGAAAATGGTGCCTAGAGTCCTAAAAAAGATGGATTTGAACATAGTTTTGTTAGCTGGGGCCTACCGCATAAAGAAGCTCTGCTATGCATACATTTTTCATGCATGCAGAGTCACTTCCGAGCAAGACTCTTGAACAAAAATGCATTTAGAGACTATTTTTGCCCAGCTTAAGTGACCAAAACGGGGTAGAATCCCTTAATACAAGGTGATTCGCAGTCAAAAAGTCATACTTTCGTCAAAATTTTTTTTCAAAAAATCAAATTTTTATGTGGAAAAGTGTCACAAAAATAACTTTCTTATCGTTTTAAGCTTATAAAAGTTACTTAGAAGTCATTTAAACATGATTTTAAATAAGTGAAAAACGCGTTATTATTTTGCATATAGTTATCTTCGCGATAAGTGGTTTTGTATACTGTTTGACTCGCAGAGCTTATTTTTTGAGCTGTTGTCACTCGGATATCGTTCATACCACAACTGTTGCATTAGTTTTATATATAGTGAACTGCAATACCCGAGGAAGGTACCTGATGAGGTGGATATCCACTAATATGGCCTGAAAAATAAAAATTCTTGAAAAATAAAAAATAAGCCTTTTTTCCTCAGAATTGTGTATGGAATTGGATTTGTTAAGAGGATAAATTAATATTTCGCCCATCCCATCTTCAATACCTGGGGTAGATACCTCCTGGTCAGGCGCATATCCACCTGAATGGCCTGAAATAAAATTAAATAAAAAAAATCGTGCTATCACACTTGAAATCCTGTAGAGAATGCGGTTTGACACTACTAACACTACAATTTTTCCTACTCAAATCCAAAAACTCGAGGCGAGTGGCGATCTCAGTATCCGCCACCTAGGTATCTCTAGATAGGTACCACTACTGAAAACCACCAATCAAGAAACTCGATAGTTTTACAACGGCAAAAAAATATAACACGAAAAAATTATGCGTCAGAAGTAATTTCTCCAAAACAAGAAATTCAAAACTTGCTTTTGCCAACCATCCAAATTCAAATGATTCGTTTTGCGAGTTTGACATTTTCCGAATGACTCTTTCCCAGTTTGGCATTCTGCCAGTTTGACATTTTGCCAATTAAATTTATGCGAATCGAACATTTTGCCAGTTGTCAAAAATTCGAATTACCAATTTTCTCATCGATATACAGCCAAATTCTCATCGCCGGCGACGGACATGGTCCGTTAAAATGTTGCAGGGGGCGGTTAAAGGACCTGATACCACGTCCTCCCAAAACTCTAAATCATAAAATGTATGAAGGATCTTTTTTTGCCAAGCTTAAATCACCAAAACTCGGTAATTACCCGATTATGTGGCACTTTGCATTAAAAGTCAAATTTCGGTCCTAATTTCCAATCCTAAAAACGTTTTTTTTCACTTGATAACTAAATGGGAAGCTCGGAAAAGTGGTCAAAACACACTTTTGAGAAGACATGGTACAAGGTACTCCGACCCAGCTGACTTCACTTGAAGGCAAAGTAGTGGCTTAAGCTGTATATTATTCGAAGCTGTTGTAATCTAAATTTACAAACAACAATAAAATAATTTATTTGGTGTGAAATGCAAACAAAATGTGGTGTTATTAGAGCTCAAAACTGTTGGGAGTTGGACCCCGGCATGCGGAGGCTTATTCTTGAGTGACCACCACGACGACGACGACCATAGAGCAGCAGGGATATGTTGAGTGTGTGTCTTTATGCAGCAGCAGTAGTAATTTACAGGTTTAGACAAGCAGATAAAAGACAAACAAAGGGTAAAAAGTGATGCTAATATTTGTGTGTGTGCAGCCAGTAGGTCAACTAGTCAAACCAGTGAATCCACGGCTGTTGAACGAGTCAAAGGCCCGTTTGTCAAAACCAGTAAAGCCACGGCTGTTGAAGGAGTCGAAAGCATTGCGTTTGTCCATTCCTGTGAATCCACTTCCTACCTAAATTTAATTGTGTTGCGACTTTTTAAAGGACCATGAAACTTGATAAGCACAGCAATTTTGCGGAATTCGAATTCGCGCGGGACACCCTAATTTTGTCCATAATGTTTTTGAATTAATTTTTTTTGTGCATTGAAAATTGGGATTTCATTTATGAGTAAATTTTAACACGGACTCATGTAAGTAGTTATGGTGAAGTGTAAGTAGGATAAGTTGTCAGATCTGGCAATGTCGAGCAACGTTGGGCTCTACTAGTAAGCAGTTCTATATTTTGAAAAAATTTTACAGGCAAACAAAAATTAATTCAAAAACATTATTGACAAAATTGAGGTGGTCCCGCGCGAATTCAAAATCTCCAAATCGCTGTGCTTATCAAGTTTCATGGTCCTTTAAAGCCTCTAACACATGAGTAGGCTGTTTGAGGATGCTAAATCAGATTTGTCAGGGAGCAGGACAATTGACCGCCTGGACAATTGACCGCCTGGACAATTGACCGCCCGGGCCGATTGACCGACTGGACAATTGACCGCCTGGACAATTGACCGCCTGGACAATTGACCGCCTGGACAATTGACCGCCTGGGACAATTGACCGCCTGGGCCGATTGACCGCCTGGGCCGATTGACCGCCTAGTCCGTTTGACCCCCGTGGCTTTTTGACTATGTTCATCTTTTGTCTGTTCATTTTTTAAAGTCCGATAATTATCATATTAATTCATATTTTCTGTGTTTTTTCTTTGAACATCGATATTTACTATAAATATAAAAATTTAGCAATCTGATAGATGCTAATATAGAACTCGTGCGCCTAATCGTTAACGAACTTCAAGCGAAGAAGAAAATGACGTATAACCATGATGGTTTGAAAGCTTACTGGTGCTGCACCAAGAAAAAGCTATGTGGGTCATCAAAGGGTCAGCCATTATCCCGTACCATGTACCCCCAAAGGGTCAGCCCTTATCCGGACCATGTACCCCCAAGGGTCAGCCCTTATCCCGGACCATGTACCCCCAAAGGGTCAGTCCTTATCCCGGACCATGTACCCCCAAAGGGGCTTCCTATTGAATTAGGTTGCCTGCCGAAGGCAGGCAGGTAGAAAATCTAGAAAAGTCAAAATTTTCGATGGAAAGTATTCGGAAACAACGTCTTTATCGGTTTCAGCGTGTAAGTAGTCAAAAAGCCACGGGGGGTCAAACGGACCAGGCGGTCAATTGTTCAGGCGGTCAATCGGCCCAGGCGGTCAATCGGCCCAGGCGGTCAATTGTCCCAGGCGGTCAATTGTCCAGGCGGTCAATTGTCCAGGCGGTCAATTGTCCAGTCGGTCAATCGGCCCGGGCGGTCAATTGTCCAGCGGTCAATTGTCGCGGACCCGATTTGTCACTCGGAAATGGCCGTAACTTTTTTTTTAAATTTTTTGTCTTGTTTCTGCCATCTTGTAGCTGAGACTTAGGGCTACCAGTTGAGTTATCGATAAAGTAGATGTTTTTGAAAAAATAGGATGTGGCCAAGAATCAACGTTTAAATGTGAGCCAGGATTTTTGGCCGGATTCATTTTTTATCTCATTTTTACATCTACTTTATCAACAGCTCATCTGGTAGCCCTAAATCTAAGCTACAAGATGGCAATAACAGAAATTTTTTTAAAAAATTGAAAAAAAGTTACGGCCATTTCCGAGTGACACATCTGATTGAGCATACGCAAACTGCCTCCTCATTGTATTGAGGCCTTAGTAGTCAAGACTAAATTTGAAGAACCTTTGCAATTGACCACAATGAGAATTGCTCAAAGAGCTGCCCAGTGCCGCACCGATGTAATTTTCCTTCTTTTAGAATTTCGGCACCGGCACCGACCTCAAAAAAACCGGCATCGGCACCAGCTCATGGCACCGATCCTGAACATTTCGGCACCGGCTCACGGCACGGACTCCAAAAACTTTTCCCGGTGTTACCACTATTGACTTTGTTCGAAATTCTGTCATTGTTCAACTTCTTCTATTAAGCTGTGGTTCGAGTGATTTGTGGTTAAAATTGCTCATCGGATATTTTTTGTTATGTGTTCTGGAGACACAAATAAACAATCACAAAATTCTGGAAAAAATCAATGGGGAACCAAAAGAAAAAAAGGGACCCATTGTACAATAGGACGGAAAAATGTTCTCACTACCCGAAAGAGTATAGTGCTACAGTCAAACCTCGATAAGCCGGCACCTCCAGAAGTTCGTTCCAGCCTTGGGTCCGACACTTTTTTAACCCAATTTTTGAAATCTTTTTCTAGTTCTATTTTTACAGTCTGGTCGGAAATATCGTCAGAATTCCGATTTTGCCGATCGTTTTTTTGAAAAGAAAACAAAATTCGGGTTAAAAATGTAAAACCTCGATAAGCAGGCACCCCTTTTCGAAAAAGGGGTGCTGGCTTATCGAGGTTTTGCTTTTTTTAATGATGAAATTGCATGATTTTTAAAAAACGATCAGCAAAATCGGAATTCTGACGATATTTCCGATCAGACCGTAAAAACAGAACTGGAAAAAGCTTTCAAAAATTGTGTTAAAAAGGTGTTGGACCCAAGGCTGGAACGAACATTTGGGGGGTGCCGATTTATCGAAGTTTGGCTGTAGAACAAAAGAGTACTACGTGCTGCAAGAAATTTCAATTATCGTCAATTACGATACTCAAGTCTGGGCTTTAAAATTTTGCATAATGATGTGGATTCCTTGGGAAAAGATTTGTAAAGTATTATATGCTCTGCACGACACGGCAAAATGGCGAAGAACATCAATTCTTATAACCTTTTCGTTTTTAAAGGACCATGCTCACGGTGTTCTGGTGACCAGTGACAGCTTGGGACAATTCAAATTAAGACAATGACGATTGAGACAAAATCATCGCAAATATTTACCGAATAAGACCGATGATTTTGTCTCAATCGTCATTGTCTCAATTTGAATTGTCCCAAGCTTTCGCTGGCCGGTCTGGTGGTCCCCCACCAATCCAAAAATAAAATCCTAACCATTGAACTTCTTAACTTGGTTTCTAACAAAATTATATTTAAAAATTAAATTCTATTCCTTGTTTGGCGCTTACAAATGAATCAAAAGGAGATTTTTTTAAATAATCAACAGGGAGACCAGGGTGAAAATGGGAACCTATTCTCCACTAGTGCCCCTTGTTTTGTTAGAAACCAAGTTAAAAAATTTGAACAGAAGATCAGTGATAAGGATATTTTTTTTTTGAATTGGCAGGGAACCACCAGACCACCGTCAGCATGGTCGAGCACGGGCATGCCCCTATTACAACTATTTAAATTTTGCGAAATACCAATTTTTTATTTCGGAGTGTTTGTAAAAAATTAAATTCCTGCTTAAGAGTTTATTAAAAATATCTTTTTGTTATTTTTAACAATTGCAAGCCATTTAATCTTCAATAAATCCAATTCACTTACAAATGAATCAAAAGGAGATCTCTTGTCAAAGCCGGTGAAGCCACGGCTGTTGAATGAGTCAAAACTGCGTTTGTCCAGTCCAGAAAAGGTTCCAGCCTGAAAAAACGTAATTAATGGCTATGCACACTTATTATTTTTTTCACAGCCTTTTTAATAATTTCTAGACTAATTATGATAAGACTGGCAACATAATTACATTATGTTTTAATTGAAAATTAGAGTTAGGCGAAAAAATGGCCGACTATTTTGAATCGGTCGAATTGCCAAGCATGTGTCCAAAATTCGGCCATTTTGAAATTCGTTTCTAACATAAATTTTCACAGCTGGAAAATGAGGTTCTTTTTGGTTCTTTTCTATTATCGGTACCACCCTTCTAAAACAATTTTCCATTAAAAAAACCTTCAAAATAAGAGTGAAAAAAAGTTTCAGTAGGGTGGTCCCGATAATGGAAAAGAACCTTTTCATTATCCCAAGGTGAAAAGGTTGGTCAAATAACTTGGCCATATTCCCCCATATGGCCAAGCCATATCTGGGTAGGCCAGGCATTAAAAGATGTCTTACGCACTTTTCCCAATGTTTGGGAAATAAAGTTAAGTAAATTTGAATCGGGGTTTTTAAAGGGGCAAACCAAGCGTTAAAGCGTTAAAACAAACCAAGCGTTTCGAGCGTTAAAGAAGAATTTATGGGAAGGGGGAGTGTGGATTCTTGAGCGCCAAAAAATAAGTTGACGTGAAACCTCAGAAATAACTTCGAGTCGCGAAAAAAGTACAAATCTTTTTAAAAAGTACATTTCGATACCCTGTACTAGGGTCGAAATTTCAAAAAAAAATTTTCGCCCCATCAGTTCGGCCAACATTTCAGCAAAAGTTTCTTTGAAAGTATGAAATAGAGTTAGATGAGCCAGGCTGCACCCCAAGTCTATATTTCAGCTCAATATTGTTGTTGTTGCAGTGTGTGTGCAATATTGATCATGTTCTATGTTTGTGCACGGAAACTCAACGCCAAAGAAAAGAAGCATGCATGATAGGAAGTGGATTTGGCATAAATCAAAGCACATTTCATCAAATTTTAGTGCCTTTTATTTTAGCCAGGGAAATGGATATGTAGTGTTGAGATTTGGGAAATAAAGCAAAATAGAGAATATTATGAATTATTTTGGAAATGCTTCAAATGGAAGTTGCTGCAGGAGTGAGGGTAAATTGAGATGCTCTAGTTAGCAAATGTCATGTTCTAGCACATGACATTTTTAAAACGCAAAATCTCTTTTGAGTGCCTTCCAAGCATAACTACCGCATAACTTTTGAAAATCCCTCATGCCCAAAAATAAATTTCCCCAAAAAACTTTATACAGTCGATTTAACGAAGGATGAATTGATATATCCCGCCTACTTTGTTAAATTTGCCGCCGTTTTGTCTTTAATATCCAGTCTAATTTTTAAAATTAAATTTTCTCCTTTATTTCAACATAATTTTTCAAAAATATCTATAACAACATGTATCCCTGGATTTTAGCTTTCTAATAAGATAAGTGACTCGTCAAATTTTTCCTTGAATTGATAGAATTTTTTGAACTTGTACTTGGTGCATCATTTACTACTCGGAGTGGTAAATTAACTATCTACTCCGAAAGAGGATAAATGGCTGTGAAGACGCAATAGTAAGTATCTAGTTTAGTTTAAAAAGCGGCCAAAAGCAATTTCCAGAGGTTCCCATTTAAGTGGTCTTGAAGGGCATATTTCTTTAAGATGTTTTTTTGGAGGCAACAGCTATTGATGTTGACAAACTGGTTGCATTTCTCTGCTGGTCACTTGCTTTTGCAACACAACAAAAAAACAGCATTCCATTAAAAATATAGAATTTTTTTGCTAAATTGTTGGAAAAAGGTGCCCTTCAAACAATAAGGTTGCTCAAAAATTGAAATTTTGGCCAAATTAGATAGTTTCGGAAGATTCACACCTGATTTGGTAAAAAAGGAATTTTTTGCAACATTAATATTGGACTGGAAAAACCTACAAAGGAGTCGAATGCGCGCTTGTCGAAACCAAGGAAGCCACGGCTGGCCAGTGAGTCAAATGCCCGTTTGTCAAAGCCAGTGAAACCTCTGCTGTTGAAGGAGTCGAAACTGCGTTTGTCTGGCTGCATCTCCTGGTTGTTGGTCTTGGTTGGTGCTGGTGCAGCTAGTGTTGTCGACTGCAAACAAATGGACTGATTATTAGCCACTGATTTTTTATCTGTTATTATTGATCATCTTTAGATGAGTCAAATTTGTTCGAAATTTGCTATTTTTAAAATGTTCTCTGATGGGCAAAAAGTAAGTCTAGCTGCGGTTTCGTCAACTTTATCCCTAAAATTTCTTTTGAAGTCAGGAAGTGGGAGAGCAGCAAATGGGCATGCTCTTTGGTGCACCACCAACAAAAGGAACTAAAAATTGGGAGCCAGACTAATGTTTGACTTTGTGATGTTCGACCTAATTTAATAGTTTTTTTTATCAAAAGATTAAGAAATGTTTTTTTTTTGCTAATTTCGCAAACCAGATTTCTAATGAAAAAGGTACAGAAAATCCTAATGTTATGAAACTAAAAGTGTTTTTTAGCTATTTTGTTCTAAATTAAGTTTTTGAATTAGCATATTTTCTGTGAAAATTCCACATAAGGGATTATTTTTAAGCCTTTAAATCGGGTAAATTTTGGAACGATTCCAAAATTTTCGGGTTTTTACCATGTCCTTTCTCTAATAGAATGGCATACCGTTTATTTTTTAACGCCTATTGACCTTTTCACAATTGTAAGTGTAAATGTAAGTGTAAATGTTTTCGGTATTGTGAAGACACCTTACATTTACACTTACATTTACATTAACACTTACACTTACATTTACAATTGTGATAGAGCCATAAGTTTTTTGACTTTACGTTAAATGCAGTAAATCACCCCTAGTCACCCACAACAGAGGGCCGTTCTATTAGAAAGAGTACGTTAATCAAAATATTTAAAATTAACCATCGAGAGTTTTCGGTGGTTAAAAATGCAATAAACAGCTTTGTAAAATATTCTCTCTTGGCTTAGATAAGTCCTCGAAATCCAGGGGGTGGGAATTAATAGAAAACATTATACCGTATTTACTGTATTAACTCCCCTCTAATAAGTCCCCACCCTCTAATAAGTCCACCCTCTAATAAGTCCACCCTCTAATAAGTCCCACCCTCTAATAAGTCCCCACCCTACGGACCTTATATCTCAGCTAGAGCGAACATTTTGCAAATCTGTTTTTTGCGTTTTCTTATTGTCGCGAGTTTACCTGATTACACTTTTTAAATTTTGGTTGGGCACCCAAAAATATCAAAATCGAAATATTTTTTTTTCCGATTTTTTAAGGGTTGAAAAAATAACTCCCCATGGGGACTTAATACAGTAAATACGGTAGTTGATTTCACCGATATATTTCAACCATGTTGTGAACCGAAATGTAGCTTAGAGTATCAGTTAAATATCGGTAAATAGAATGAAGCAAACATACTTGAAATATAGATCGGAAATAAAATTGAAAAAAGATAATAATTTGAAAAATTTCGGTGTAATTGTCGACCAACCATGTAGTTTTTGGTTTACAAATCCGAAAATTTTTGGTTTTTTTTAAAATTCTAGTTTCTTTTGGAATGACTATTCGACGTTTTTTGGCTGTTTGGCACACACGTTTTAGCTCTTCTTTACGTGATCTAGTCAACCCGTGCAAGAATCAACCCGTGCAGAAACAGCAACAACTCTAGTTTTGACCAAGGCTGTCCATGTTACTTTTTCATTTTTCACAAATATGCATTTTAAAAACTTTTTTATTCAAATTTAAATTAATTAGGTTGCAGCCAAGGAAATGTCAACCCCTCAACCCGAGCAATCAATTTATTTGGCCGACTGAATTTCTTAGTCTTTTTTCTGTTTTGCTCCAGCCAGTCAAATATCCCACGTCTTGAGGTGAAAATTCTCATTGCTCTTTGTTGTTTCATAGTTTCCCAAGCTGCCATAAATCCGTCTCTTCTCTTTTGTTTGTGCTCAAGCTAGTGCAAGCAAAAAAGCGTAGGTTTCATTGTTGCAGCTGGCGGGAAATGCTAATCGAAAAAAGGAATCTCACACACACGAGACTTATGAATTTATCGTGAATTTAACGCCCACACTACCAGCAACTGTGTAAAGATGACTATTAAATCCAAAAATACTAATATAGCATCCGAAAATTACCCATGCCTAAAGTTGGACAATCCGCAAATTCGCGAACATTCTGAATATTTGCGCAAATTTTACAACTCTAACCTATACCAATTTGGGCTTTTTTCAAAATGGGCTTTGGCATTGTGTTTCGATCCAGTTTTTGAAGAAATCTCAATACAGTCGAGTCTCGATTTAACGTACCCCCTGGGGACCGGCCCTAGGGGTACGTTAAATCGAAGGGTACGTTAAATTGGGGGTTCGTTAAATCGAGACTCGACTGTAGCTAATTTGGTCGGTAACTGGTAAAACCTCAAAATTTATATTATTACTTAAAGGGGCATGCCCGTGCCCGACACGGATAAAAGGGGGGGGGGATGACCAGCACTTTTTTCTTTCTCGATCAAGTTTTACATTCGTTCTTATCCAGATTTTTTAAGTTTTCTGCCTAGTCTTTAAAAGTAGTATAAGGTCATCTATATCATATTTGACGCACAACAAGTCGAAAATGGAACGATTCAAAAAAATTTGCTGGTCTTCAGTTTTTGAAAAAATCAGCCAGTAACTGGTAAAACTGTTTACCGCCTTAACTTTTCAAAACACACGGGAATGCCCTTCAAGCTAAAAGTGAATTGGTTGACCACCCTTTGATTCCCGCTCGAGTTTGACTTTTTTGTAGACTTTTAGTGGCCTCACTTGCTTGAATTTGATCGACCTTATGAACATCTGAAACACGGGTTTTATTTCTAATCTGCGGGCCGCTTGAGTATGCACTTCGTATAAGGGCAGTCCACCATCGGCGTAGTAAAAGTTTATTGCGTCCGACCAGGTCGGTCCTGCAGGAAAAAGATAAAGCGTAAGGAGGTTGGTTGTAGAAGGGTTGGTTGGGCGACCTCCCAAGTTTTTGCCAGCTTAAATGGGCTCTTGCCAAATTTGGAAAAAATCTTCGTCCAATTTTGAGACTTCCTGTATAGAAATAGAAAATTAGTGGAGCCAAAATTGTAAAAGCTGTGTACTTTAAAAGTTTGCAAAATGTTGAACAATGGAAATGTTTCAAATAATAGACTACTCACAGCGAACATGGCCATTATGCACACACTGGCTACTAACATCCTGATTGAGGATGATAGCTGTCTGAAAGATGTAGTCGCTGAAGCAGAAGACATTTGGAGATTGCAAGGGTAAAACAGTTGACCGCTTGGAAGGCGGATATTTGAACCTGAACTAATAAAAATAGTTAATTTGGTGGAAGGTTATTGGATCGAAAAATATAATTGGCGCAATAACATACACCTCAAGATTTAGCTGACCAGCTGGGTCGAACAATTGGCAGGAGTGCACTATACCGAGTAGCCCAAAACTGTCTTAAAAGCGTGTTTTTTTTGATGTGTGAGCAATTAAAACATACTTAAAACGTGTAAACCACCTGGGAGAGGATTTTTTACCTCGTTTTTCTTACTGAGACTGGGCAAAAAGAGTCTCTAGACGCATTTTTTGATCGAGAGCGTTGCTCGGATTCATCTCCAAGGTAAGTGAGTGCGCGCATCTCTAACTCCCAAGCCCCCTAGGCCCTCTCCGGGGGCCTAGGGGGCTTGGGGGCTTGGAGTTGAGATGCGCACACACACATACCTTAGAGACCAAAACACTCGAAAAAACTCTGGATGCATAAAAACAATGTGCATGCCAGAGTTTTTATGCGGTAGGTCCCTGCAAGGAAAACTATGTTCAAGATCTTCTTCTTTTGAGGAGTTGCTCCTACTCAGGCTAAAGTTAAATGTTGGTTTTAAAAAAATTCAAATCCTATCTTAAATAAAGTATTCACGTACCCTCTCCAGGTGGTTTACCTTGGTCCCCCAAGGCAAAAAGTCAAATTTTGGTCAAAAATTTTTTTTTCCAAAATGGCCTTCCGCACTCTAAAAACACGTTTTAAGTATGTTTAAATTGCTCACACATCAAAAAAAACGCTTTAAGACAGTTTTGGGCTACGCGGTATAATTCACTTTAGCCGAACAATTCTTTAACTTAATTTTTGAAGTCTTTTACATATTTTGTTTAAAACCGTCTGGTCCTGAAAATCGTTAGGGTAGGGGTTTTTCGATTTTTTTGAGTAAACTCTACAACACCAATATTGAAAAAGCCCTCACTTAATATAATCCCAAATTGGTATTCTTGCGGGTTTTTGCTCTACACCAGAACTCGGTGTTTTTCGCCTTAGTCCTCCTGTTGTTTTTTGTAATTTTTTAGACTTGAGCAAAGGTTGGCCAGCTTATGTTAAGAACAGAATCAAACATATCTTAGACTCATGTTAGAGCCCGCCCTAACATAGGCTGGCCAACCTTTGCCTAATCCAAAAAATTACAACAAACAACAACAGTGGACCAAGGCAAAAAACAGCGTGCCCGATAGAGCCCGATTTTCGACCAGACTGTTGACACACAATCAATAAAAGACTTCAGAAATGAGGTAAAGAAAATTTCGAGCACAACTTTTATTCTTATTTTTGGCCAATTTTGGCATTTCCGGGCGTGTTACATATTTTTGCCCGGACTTTGGAAAAAATCCGGGCAAAAATAAAGCAAATCCCGGAAATGCCCGATTTTTTTTTATTTTTAAATCCCCCAAACATCTGAAAATTTTGGTGTCGATCTCGAGAATTTCGGGTGAAAGTCAAAAAAAGCGAAATCGGTAGATCTCGTGGGAGTTAATAAGAGGCAAAAACAGCTTTACAAAAAATAATTTCACTGGTTGGAGATATAGGTCCTGGGTGTCGAGTTATTGGAGACTGTCGAGCTATTAGAGTGAGTACAGTAACTAGTATATCAATGTATCAATGGTTAGTATATCAATGGTTTTTTACATCAAGGTTTGACTGCAGTGACCTTAGATTACTTTTGAAAACTAGGACTAGGAAGACAAATTTAGATTGCAGAAACTAACTAAATATCCAAATTTTTTGATGTTAAACCAGTAACCTATAAAGGGCATATAAATTCAAATTTTTGTGAAAAATATTGCAGCTTGTTTGGTTAGGTAATTAAGTCAGTCTGTCAGAGCTCCTCAAAAAACCTTTTTTATTGTATCTTTAGTGATTTGCAATAGACGAGCTGAAAAAACTTCTCATCAGACAATTTTTCATCTTTTACAGTTTGTCCATACCGAAACCCTTTAGCACGATAATCACTCAAGAGAAAATAAAGAATAGGTTTTTGTAGGGAGCCCAGAACCCAACAAGTGCCAATATATCAGCTCATAGTTATGTCCACCTCGCCTTTTGTCTGTCCCCTCCCCTGAGTTATACTCTGCTGCTTAAAATAAATATGAGAACATTCTTTGAACAACTAAATGCCCAAAAAGATAAATGGAACTCAGGACATGATACTTAGAAATTGGAGCGATCCATCCAAATGGCAAATATCTGTGGAATAAATAGGCAATTGGAAGAAGTTCCAATTCCAACTCCCACCCACTATTAGCCCCCCAATTCCCAGATGTGAAAATCTGCGGGAACACAAAGATGGCTGGGGGCACTTAAATAACAACTGAGGGAAGGGGTGGAGCTAGGCCAGCCACAATATTAGTTATATTAATAGGCCCCTCCCAACCCAGATTTATATTTCACACACACACCAACAATAACAATGACTTACTTGAAGACCGCTGGCTTAATGGTGGCTGGGTGCTGGCAGAAGACTTTAGCAAGTGCAAGTGTGGGTGAGTAAGTGAGTGAACCACCACCGGATACTAGGGGAGGAGCCATGCTTCCAGTCTAAAGTTGTCCTTTTGTGGAAGAACCACTATACCTTGGGCCATGTTAGAGTGGCTGGCATGGGAATTCTTTCAGGTTTGGGGGAAGGCTTCAAGTTAAGTGTTTGAGTTGGCCGCTCCTTCTGGGAGGGGGGAGGAGGGCAAAGTATTCTTCATTTTGGAAAACGTCATTTTGCTGCTGTTATCGAGGAGGAAGACACAGACAACCTTTTTGGAACACTTATGTACAAAGATTCTTTCTGAAAATTTTAACCGGAAGCAAATTATGGTAGTGGTAGACAGGGTTGTTAAAGCCAAAAAAATTTTGAAGCCTTCATCTTCAATCCTCAATAAAAAAATTCTCCTCATCCTCAATCTTCAATCCTCAATACAAGATTTTTTGCTCCTTCATCCTCCTCCTCAATCCTCAATACAAGATTTTTCGCTCCTTCATCCTCATCCTCAATCCTCAATACAAGATTTTTGCTCCTTCATGCTCATCATCAATTTTCAATAAATCGAAAAATAATGTAGACCTTCACTTCAATAAATTTTATTCAACAAAATGCCAATCAACCAAAGAACAAAAGGGTCAGATGTCAATAAGCGCACTGTTGTAGGTTAGCATCACCTTCATCTTCGCATCCTCCCGCCCATTGTTGATCTTGGATCCCTTGGTGTTGTAGCCGAGCACAGAGAACGCACCTTCCACAGCTCCAGACGTCGCAGGAGTAGCCAGTAGAGATATTGCCAGATCTTCGGCATCTAAAATGACCAACCATGATAGAATTACCAACAAAACCCGAGAAATTCCTACCAGTAGAGCGTTGGTAACCAGAAAGCCTTTGACTGGACGAGGGCCTGGCTTCCTCTTCTTTCGACTTGGGTTGACCCGAATTCCAGGCGTCTTCGGCTTCACCTTCGACTCCAAACTTGGGATCATCTCCACTGAAGATTGAAGATCTTCAATCCTCAATAAAAAATATTGCTCCTTCATCCTCAATCTTCAATCCTCAATACAAGATTTTTTCTCCTTCATCTTCAATCTTCAATACAAGATTTTTTGCTCCCTCATCCTCATCCTCAATCCTCAATACAAGATTTTTTGCATTGACCAAAAACAACTGTCAAAAAAAACTCCCAAATCTGGGGCAAAAAGGTGTCGGGCCGTAGGCGAGTTTGAGGGATTTGTTAAATTGAGTCGACTGTATATCAAAATTGTAGGATTGTTTTTCAAAAATTGTTGTAGAAACAGGTTTGTTAGCTGTTTCAAAAAAAGTATTCATTTCAAGGTAGTAGAATTTTTAAAAGCCGTTGTGTCCCGTAACGAACCGTCGACATCCAACATCCCTTTCTGCAGAGTTGTTCGAAATGAAATTCTCTACCAGATAAAATACACGTGTTTGTACGGTCCCAGATTCCACATGGTGGCACGCTATTTTTTTTCTTGTTTGAACAATTTATCATGGTAATTCAGGGCTTCCAGATGTTCTTACTAATAAGATTTGTTCTTATTTTGGGATTCCAAATATTATTTCTGTTTGAAATTTATAGTTAAAATCTTATTTTTTGGCAGCAAAAGAGCGATAAACACTGGATAAAATAATAAATTTGGGGAGAATATCCAAAAATGTCCTTATTTTGAGCAAAATATTTATTTTTGAAAAAAAATCTGGGAGCCCTGTGGTAATTCGATTTTCCGACGCCAGATTCGTAATCAACGACTTCAATTACCCTTACACATTGGTCAAACACGCCAAAATTTATAGCGTGCCAACACGTGGATCGAACCTGCGCACGATTTCGGGCCAAAAAACACAAACGCTTATCCACCGCGGCCGAATTTTTTAACCTAATTAGCTTTTCCCTCTCTTTTGAAGGGCATGCTCACCTGTTTTACAATTTTGTTCCCGCCAATTCAAAAAAATTTCCGCATCATTGAACTTCTATACAGATTTTTCAGCTTCGTTTCTAAGAAAACAAGGCCTAAAGTTTAAATTTAGGCATGGTTTTGAAAAATCCGACGCTACTTGAATATATATCATCCACCACATACCCGAAGTTCAATGATTCGGAAAAAAATTTGAATTGGCGGGACAAACTTTGTCTTAGGAGAGCATGCCCCTTCAAGCTGCAGCGTCAAATCTTCTTTTTTATGCCAAACTTTCGGTCATGCTTTTATTGAAAGTGTATGACGACATTCGTCACCCACTAACAAATAAGTTCCATCTCATTTATGCTGAGCTAACGAGCGAAATTAGGCCAATTAGTGCAAGGCTTCTCAATTTTCTTGAAGCTCTAAACAAGTGGTGTGACAAAGACCAAAGTTTTGGCAACGCACACAATCCACATTATTTACTATCTTGTCTCTTTTTGCAGTTTTCTCTTTTCGTCTGCTTAAATGTTCGAATTTAGTACTGTAGACCAGCAGGGCTGAAATTCGAAGCTACGCTCAGCACAAAATGTTCTTGGTAATTGGGCTTTTTGTGTTCACTCACTTACAACCACTGAGTTTTTTTTTTCTTGATGGAGCTAATTTCCGTCACAAAACTACTACTTCTTAGTATCAGCTTGTGAGAATTGCGTAAATATTTAGTTGGCAACAAACACTTAACACAAACATTTATTTATTCACATACTTGGGGTTAAATTAATGAAAAGGCAATAATGAATCCTTCCTTGATACATTTGTTGAATTTTTTGGAAGCTCCAAGGAGAAGAGACACAGCTGGGTACAGTTTCGTGTCTGAACATAACATTTTTTCTGCTCAAAAATTATCCGGGTGGCTATCCTCGCCGGAATTTGTTTTGGCCATAACTTTTTGAATATGTTTCGTGCCTCGACAAAGATCAAGTTTATCGAAAGTATCAATCCTGAGCCTCGGGGGCTTAGGATTCGATCAATTTAATCATATCGCTATCGACTCTGAGAATACATCAATATCTAATTGAGAAAAAAAAAGTTGCACAAATTTTTGCCTACCGTAAATGCTCAAATACACAGGAACTCAAGTTTGAGTTTGAATTGGGTCATGTTAAAATTTGAATTGACTTTGAATCCTATTTAAAATTTAACATTACCCCATTACAACTTCAAGAGCAGTGCTGGGCAATCTCTGCTCTTGGCTCCGAGATTCTCCGCTCCGAGCCAAGAGCAAGAGCAGGAGCAAAAATTTTCAGGCTTGGAGCCAAGAGCAGGAGCGAAATTTTTGATCTGGGAGCACTCTAAATTTTTTTCTCCGACCATAAAAATTATGACCCTATCCCTCAATGGATATCGATTTTTTAGCTTAGTCGCCTTTTTTGTTTTTTATAATATTTAAACTTGGTCCCCCTGTTTTTTGTGATTGTTAAAGCTTAGTTTTAGGTTCAGGCAAGCGCTAGTCGCGTATGTTAGGACGGACTCAAACATATCTTAGATTCAGGTTGAGTCCTTTTTAACATATACTGACTTATTTTTACAAAAAATACCATTGGGCTTTTCACCCGTATCTGAATTGGTTTCCCGGTTGTTAAAAAAAGAAAAAAGCTTTTTTGATAGACCGGCCCCGAATTTTGTGGTCGTGAAACCATGATTCTATCCAGCAATTAATGATTTTCAAGCCACATATTTGATAACCCACAACAGCAAACTTTAAGTATAATAATCCGTGTTCGACCTTCTTCAACTACTCCGATTCAATTATGTTCTTGAATGACCATAGCCGTCGCCGAGAACGAGAATTTCAAATGTTTGAATTCGCGCGGAACAGTTCTCGTCTCGCACAGTACTCTTTTGACTTGTTTCGAATGACTCAAAAGAGTACAATGAAAGACGAAAGAGAACTATCCCGCGCAAATTCTAACATTTGAAATTCTCGTTGTCGGCGACGGCTATGGTCCTTTAAAACATTAAATCCTTCACAAGTCAAGAGGGAAAATTTTAAGATATGATAATTGCTAAGTCAATTTTTCTCAATCTGAGCGATTCTCTGCTTTTGGCTCCGAGATTCTCCGCTCCGAGCCAAGAGCAGGAGCGAAAATTTTGAGACCAGGAGCAATAGCAGGAGCAAAAAATTTAAAGACAAGAGCCAAGAGTAGGACCAAAAATTTTGAAATGCCCAGCACTGTTTAAGAGACACAATATGTAATTTTGGAGGTTTTTTGTAAATATTTGGCACCGCTATTTTTTCGACTTTTTGTTATATATTATCCGACTCCAAATTTAACGCTGAGCAATATGTTCTCAGGTGTCGACCTCAATTTATCTTAAAAATTTGAGTTATTGCCTTTTTTAGTGAAGTAACTTTTTTCAACCTCCAAAAATGACCCATTTTCTTAAAATGGATAGATGTGGGCTGTTTTGATCGCACTAATATACCAGTTTTAACTCATTCTACTCGGTATGAGTTGCTCTACAAGATAGTTGTGAAAAATTAGCATGTGATACCGAAAATTTTTGACTTTTAACAAATTTAATTCAAAATTACAAATTTTAGACTAAGCTTTTTTCCTAAATTTACTAAATTACCCGTGTCGCACCCGATGTAGGAAAGAATTAAATTGCATTTTCAGAATCTGCTCGAAAAACTGCATCTGATAGTATAAACGGGGAACTACTTTATAAGGAGTGCGCATGGTATCTGGTAGGGTTGGCCTCCCTCCCTCCCTCCCCCCCCTCCCCCGCTTTTCGACCAAATTTTCCTTATACCTCCCCCCCGCTCCTCCCCCCCGCAAAAAAATTGTCCACCTCCCCCCGTTTCTCCCCCCCCCCCGCTCCCAAAATGACCCCCCGTCACCCCCCGCAAAAAATCCCAGTCGAAAAAAACTCTCGGATGAGGTCATTTTCAGAACGGCAGCCGAGAAGGGTCAAGATTTATCGAACCAGAGGAGTGGCAATATTGTAGCTTTGACTTCAGAAGTGTTTCAAAAGCCTTCAGATTCATTCTAGACTCCTGTTTCAAAAATTTTCAGTCCCGAGGCTTGTAAATTAATCAGGCACCCCCCGCCACTGCCCCCCGCTCACAGCTTCCTCCCCCCGCTCCTCCCCCCGCAAAAAAAATTGGCCACCTCCCCCCCGCAAATTTTTTAGTCTAATCTCCCCCCCGCACCCCGAAAAGCGGGGGGAGGCCAACCCTAGTATCTGGAGCTCTGAATGTGTATATGTGTGATCAAAACAGCCCACTTATATCCATTTTGAGAAAATGGGTCATTTTTGGATGTTGAAAAAAATTACTTCACTGCAAAAGAACATAACTGAAAATTTTCAGCATAAATTGAGATCGACACCTGTGAACATAATGCTCAGCGTTAAATTTGGAGTCGGATAATATATAACATGTGCGGCAGAAAAAAAGTCGAAAAATAGCGCTGCCACAAAAATTCCCAAAATTACAGATTGTGTCTCTTAACCTTACCCTATTTAAACCAGGGAACGTAACTGCACTTTTTAAAAAGATTTGTACTTTTTCGGGACCCAAATCTTTTTTATTTTTGAAGCTTTTAGTCAAAAAAATTTTTTGGTGCTCAAAAATCAATAAGCAGTGGATAAAATGGCACTTACCGTATATTCTCGATTAGAAGGCCCCTCTCTAATAGAAGACCCCCTTGAGGACCTATATATCAGCCTAGAAAAAGAAATTCGCAAATCTGTTTTTCGCGTTTTCTTAGTTAACACGAGCTTACCTGATTCCACTTTTAAAATTTTGGTTGAGCACGCAAAAATCTCAAAATCGACCCAAATTTTTTCCGACTTTTTTAGGGTTGAAAAATAGAAGGCCCGGGCCTTCTAATAGAGAATATACGGTATTGACGAAAAATGACCAAATTGTACTTTTTTTTGACCAAGTGTACTTTTTTCAAAACTTTGAGCTACGTACCCTGATTTAAACTTAAATTCCAGTTCCTGTGTAGGCCGATAGTCTCTAATAACCTGATATCCCCTACTTTCAGAATCTATATCTCTGACTGAAGAAAATTTTTCGCAAAGCTATTTTTCGCATTTTCTTGACTCCCACGAGCTCCACCGATTCCACTTTATGGATTTTGGATTTTCTTCCGAAAACCTCGAGATCGAATTTGAAATTTTCCGATTTTCGGGGATTGAAATATAACACGACATGTAGGCCTATTAGAGCATTTACGGTAATCACCTTATACTGCTGAATGGCACATGACTTTCAGTAATGTTTTTTCACAGATTTTGTCTGATCTCCTTTTACGAATTAGTGTAGAGCATCCCAGAGTCGTAAAATAAGTGCTGCCGCTATTTCTAGATCCTTTGAAAATTTGGGGAAGAAGGGCAGTCCATAGTTATTGAAAACCGATTGATATAACACCATGCCAAAATCGTCATCTACCGTAAATCCTCTAATAGAGCCCCGGGGGCTTTATTTTTCAATCCCTGAAAAATCTTGAAATTGTCAATCAAAAATGGTGCTAACTCTGAAACTCTAGTCAAATATCGAGGGGGGGGCTCTATTAGAGAGGGGGGCTCTATTAGAGGATTTACGGTACATGTAAAATTTATAAATATTGAAACTGCAATCTTTTCGGACAACTTTTTTTGTTAAGTGGAGACAGATTTAAGATTTTATTATTTTTTTCTGTCTGCTAAAATTTGTACTTTTTGCAATAATAGAAATTCGACCCAAATTTCCGTAAATCTAGCTTACCAATCCCAAACTAAACAATACATATGCCATGACAATAATAGTGTCATTTGAGCCTCTTAAAAGGAAATGTAACCAGCGGAAATCAATCAAAAGCTTTTTATTTTACAAACAGCACCATTAAATCCCAACACCCACACAAGTGTTGATTTCAAAATTGTGAAGCTCAAAATTTAACTAACAAAAAATGTTATGAAATTTTTGTATCTTCCGTCATAATTCAAGGTTATTGGCTACATAGTCAAATAAAAATTGTTGTTAAATAAGTAAGAGTAAATAAAAGGGCACAAATCAGGAAGATACACTTAATTTAATTCATACGTAAAAAACCTCGAAATGCCGTATACCCTTTAATAATTACCAACCCGTTAAAAAGGGTTGTAAAGATTAACTGTGTGTAATTAATAATAAATACCGTATGGACCAAATTTTCGTCACCTTTTATTTTGTTCATAACTTTTCAAATTTTTGGTGTTTTGAAACAAGCTTTTTTTGTTTGAAAGCTGACATTCTAGGCAATCGAATGACACCTTATTCGTCTTGTTATCACTGTTTACAGATAAAAATTTTTGAAGTTAAAAAACCTCGTAATTTTTCTCTAATTTTAGGCAAAGTGGACTACACTATTGAGCAAAACATGACACTGAGATTCAAACATTTTTGAGGTCGATTTTGAGATTTTTAAGCAGTCGATCAAAATCTGGAAAAGTGGAATAAGGAGAGCTCGTGCTAATTAAGAAAACGCAAACAACAGATTTGTGAAATGTTTGCTCTAGACTGAGATATAAGGTCCGTGGGTGGGGGATTATTAGAGAGTGGAGGTTTATTAGAAAGTGGGCATTAAACCTTTCCAGTTTGAACCTTTCGACAAAATCATTTTAAAGGACCATACTTGTTGATGCAAATGAGAATTTGGCAAATTAAAATGCGCGCGGGACACCTCTCTTTCGTCTCGCACTCTACTCTTTGGGGTTATTTCAAGCGACTCAAAAGAGTACAGTGAGAGACGAAAGAGAAGTGTCCCGCGCGCACTCGAATTTGTCAAATTCTCATTTGCATCAACAAGTATGGTCCTTTAATAGGGCGTATACGGTAGTATAAAAAATATTGGCTAAGTTCAACTATTGCCCCACCAGCCGATTTGGCATTTTTTGAACAACTTGCAATTTTTAGTCATTTTCAGGAGTTGGCTCCTAGAATTTCTATGGTTCTTAAGTTCCTATGTTCTTATAGGCTAATGGCGTATTTTCAAGAAAGCAACTTTTCCGACCAATCCTTTTCCACTCAGGGACACTTTCGCAGTTTGACCTGCTTTTAATCGGTACGCGACACTATATCCCCGGCCACAATATTACGGCGGCCACAATAGCCCCGCGGCCCCAATATCCCCGCTGCCACAATATCCTCGCAGTCACAATATCCCCGCAATCACAATATCCCCGGACAAATGTAGTGGTTGGGAATATAGTGGCCCAGGGATATTGTAACCGCGGGATAATTTTGGCTGGGGATATTTTGGCCCGTGGACATTGTGACCGTATCCAGCTTTTAACGGTATCAGTGCCTCAGCGGCAAAGCGGCAGCGGCATATTTCTTGAAAATGTCCAAAATTAATACCTGGACAATTCTCATGTAAAACGAAAAGCTGTACTAGGGAAATGTAAATTTATTTCACATACACAATTGGATTCTTGCACAACAATATATTTGAATTTCTATTGTTGCTTCATTGCTTCATCCATATTCCTAAGCGCTGAAGAGATAGCCTGAGCGATTGTTGTTCAAATCCTGCACTTGCTGCTGGTAGAACGCACGCTGCTGCTGCTGATTGGCGGAGAGCTGCTGTTCAGACGTCTCGATAGCAGTCACCAGATGGCTTTCTTCACTCGGCTGATAGGCGTAGACATGCTGACCATCATAGTACACACCGCGATTGGAATCGTAGAAGGCTGGCTTCCCAAGCATAGTCGGAGTGACATTGGACAAGAGCAGAACGCGATTACCAAAGCCATGGCTGACGGCAGACTGTCCACTGGGCTGAGCACTGACTTCGATGGCAGTATGCGTAGGAACGACGTGATAAGCTTGCTGTCCACCAAAGATCTGCTGCTGATGATGATGACCACCTGAAGAATGAACACCTGAATAAGAAAGCCAGATGGACAAATGATTGAAGACACAAACCATGACCAAGTTCAACCGCAGTGAAGGTGGCGTTACTGTTGGCATCAGGCTGGTAGAAGAACGCTTGCTGACCATCATAGAGAATCCCACGATTGGCATCATAGAACGCTGGCTTGCCATGGAGATGCTGAGGAACTTGCTGAATTGGCACACGGACACCATATCCATTACCATGGAGCTGCGGCTGCTGATGCTGCTGGTGCAACTGATGAGCGGCTAAAACTAGAAATTAGTTAACTGGAATAAAACTAGATTAAAAAGGTTACCTTGAATCTGAGCGATAGCATGCTGCTGGGCAGAATGAGCTGCGGCTTGAGCGATAGCTTCCTTCTCTTGTTCCTGCTGCAGTCTGCTGCTCGGAAACGGAACACCCTGGCGTAGGAGGAGCGCGGCATTTTTTTCTTCTTTTTGCGGAGGAAAGCGGAGAGCAACTGTTCAGCACTGAAGACGACACACAGAATGAAGTTATCTGTGAAGTCAGTTGCTTATATACTCTTCACAGAAAGCAATGGGTTAGTTTCGTTTTGAGACAAGTATCGCTTACCGTATTTACTGTAATTTACCCCCCCCCCCCTTTAATTTAGCCTAATTTAATTTAGCCCCCCTCAAGAGAGGATCCAAAGAATTTAGCCCACCTCCCCCCCCCCCCCTAAACCGAAAAAAATATTTTTCGTAGTCATTTGGGGTATATAACCAGTAGAGTCGGTCATTTCATTCATTCTTAGGTTTTGTGCTGTGGTGAGCGGTTGTGTTGGATCAGTTTTATGGTTGAATTAGTTTAGTTGGCTGGATCGTTCCGGTTATGGGTAAAAACAGCGCCAGAAAAAACAGCGCCGCAAAAACAGCGCCGGAAAAACAGCGCCAAAAAAACAGCGCCGCAAAAACAGCGCCAGAAAAAACAGCGCCGGAAAAAACAGCGCCGCCAAAACAGCGCCAGGGAAAATTTACCAATCAAGGGATTAGGTTAAGTGTGAAGGGTTCAATTGGCCGGGACAAGCTCAACACCTTGTTGATAGTACCTAGTGGTTCTATGGTGGTGATCAAGGTACTGTAGAAGGTATAATGATATATTGAAATAATACCCAATTAATGATTTTTGAGTATTAAAAAGGTATTAATTTTCATACCCAAGGTGGAGGTATAATTTTTTAAAGTATTATCAAGGTACTATTCCGGACGACCACTTGGTTTTGTTGGTGCATATGTATGACTGAAGATGAATCATAGAAAAATATTTCAAATTACAAACTACACTACCTGAGTTCCCCAACCTGGATACAACAAAACCAAGTGGTCGAAAAAAAAAGTGGTAAAAAAAGATCAATTTTTTTATTACTTTTCGGTCCCAAAACCTATTTTCTGGACTAATTCAGGCATGCTAAAGATGGTTTGATAGTGGTAAAATCGCCTTTTGTAGGGTATTTCTTGAGTTTAGTAAAATCAAGTTTCGGTAAAGTCTTCCAACACTCAAAAAATACCATACAAAACGGCATTTTAGTATCATCAAGCCATCTTCAGCATCTCCGAATTAGTCCATATAATAGGTTTAAAACCCGAAAAAGTAAAAAAAAATTGCTCCAAGTGGACGACCACTTGGTTTGGTTGGTTCAGACTGAAAATTTTGAATTCCCGCAAAATTTTTTCAAAACTGAAGTTGATGGTTCGAACCCCTATGACTGCAAAAAATACTATCCAGGTGGTTTAGATACTATTCGGTATGGACCAATTCGAAGTTGATCAATTCGCTTAACGCCCGTAAATGGATATCCACCTGGACCAGGGGGTCCACCCCTGATTTTGGGGGTCGGCTAGGTGAAATCGCAGATTTGGTTTTATCAAACCTAATTCACCACGCGATTTTACATACGATAGCATGGTTTGTTTTTGATTTGGAATAAACTTTTTTTCAGGCCATTTAGGTGGATATCCACTTGGACTACGTATCGTATGGCCAAACAGCCTATTCGTGCAGAAATTAAACTTGCAAACAAGGGTTTTAGGTAATTGGATTCCAAACATGCGAAATTTCAGTTATTTGAATTGAAAATTTCAAGTCCTAGCCATAGAATAGTACCCGAACCGAAAAATGTGAGTCCAACCAGCGAGTCGGATTACCGACTCATAAATTTCCAGTTTTGGATAACCATACTCACAAACCTTTGTGATTTCGATGACAAAAATAAGTGGACGACCTCTGGCATAGATTTCAACAATTAAATCTCACATTATCTCATATTGTATATCTGGCGCTGTTTTGGCAGCGCTGTTTTTTCTGGCGCTGTTTTGGCGGCGCTGTTTTTTTGGCGCTGTTTTTGCGGCGCTGTTTTTCTGGCGCTGTTTTTGCGGCGCTGTTTTTTCGGCGCTGTTTTTACCCATAACCATCGTTCCGACTGTATCGGTTCAGTTGGCTGAATCAATCCAATTGGATGGATTGGTCCAAGTGTATTGATCTAACTGACTGGATTGATTTATCTAGCCCTATATATGACGCACGGCCCCTCAAAAACTGCATTCTAGTGCATTAGCGAAATTTGGCGCCAAATCAAAAATTTTGAAAACCGCAGTTTTTTAGTTTATTTTATCCAGCACTTCTGGTTTTACTTTTTTCGCTGTACCTCATGTAAGTTTATTGTCAAAAAACTCACCACATTCAGCGCTTTCGAACAAGCCATCACTTGCCCATAAAACATGCAAAATTTCGAAGCTATAATTGATTTCTGTGAAAATTTCAAAGAAATTTTTTTCATCTAGTTGACTCGATTGAGATTCTAGCACTATTTTATGTCGAGTTTTCCTGAAACGCAACTGGAGGCTCGATAGAGGAGTAAATTTGCTGCATTTTGGTACCAAAGACGTATACAAAAAATGCAAATTTTAGGTGTTTTATGCAAAAGTTAAATGGAAAACGCGAAAACCCTATTTTTACTCGGAAAAATGCCAGTTGGTTCACTAATATGGTCCAAGATTTCTAAAAAATGACTTTTAAGAACTTTTTATAGTTTGTAGTAAGACTTTGATGGTCGCGCTATCTTTTAGTACATAAATTGTTGGAAAAAATGCGAGTTTGTGAGTTTTTTATGCGAGACAAAGCTTTCTGTTTTTAGGTCTAACAATGGTCAGCACACGAAAAATGCAAAAAGATGCTGAGGAGCAGCCGATATTCGGAAAATTTCAAGCTCTGGCACACACTCTGGCACGCCTTTTTTAGATTTTTTGACGGGATCAAATTTAGTATAATTTTCAGATCTGATGAAGACTCGCAGTTCAAATCACGAGCAGTGGCAAAAAGTTCTGGAACCGGCAATGCCATGTCGATTGGTTGAAAAGTAGCAAGTTCAAACAAGGAAAGCGCGTAGTCAGCAAGTAGAACAGCAGAGAGAAGCCAAGAAGAGGGCAAGTGAGCAAGCTAAGGATGCCGGAATCTAGAAAAGATGGAAGAATAAGGAACAAGCGAATCAAGAGGCGGAATGAGAGGAAATTCGTGGTTCTCCTGATGCGTACAGCTGAGAGAGTGGATCGGGTCCTTGGTGAAGAATTAACCGTAACTGAGTTGAACAAAGAATGTGTAAGTAATTTTTCTACTGAATACTGTTTCGTTTGATTGAGCACCTTCAGTTGAATCGCAGAGATGCCAATCTTCCGTTGAAAATTAGTGCGCTCAACTGCTCCAATCTGATCAACGTCTCGCCAATCGCTCAGTCGGTCGTCTTTCTGCTTTTTTGGTGGGTCGTGCTTCGCGCCATCATAAAGGAATGACGCTGAAGGGAAGGCTGAAGCTGCTCATATGGTAAGTCATAAGCTCTTTATAGTATACCGTATTTCCTGTAATTAACGCCCTCCTCTAATTAACGCCCCCCTCCTAGAAGTCGATTTAAAAATAAACGCCCCGGGGCGTTTAATACAGGAAATACGGTAGTCGACGCTTAGATTAACTGCAACCCGAGGGATCGTCCTTGGGGATGTTAATTTAGAGACTGATTAATTCAAATGGCTTCCGAACTAGCTTTTTCAGCTGGGTGAATCCATGAAGAGTGATCCTGGTTTTCTGAAGTTGCGCAAGATCAGTGCAGTCCAGAAGATAGCCAAGACAGTGTCATCCGCCTCTTCTAATCTTGTTTCCCTAGTTTCCGTCGGATGTCCTGATGTAAGTTTTGTTTCTGTGGATTACCATTTTTTGTTGTGTACCAATCTTATTTAGGCTCAACATCGCCGACAATGACTATTTGGATATCTTCAATAGTAAGGATGCAAAGAAGCGTTGTTGAAGAAGGATAATATTGCAGGAAAATGTTGTAAATGAATCTGATGTTGCGTTATATCGTACATTTACTTTTGAGTTTCCGCAAAATAAATGTTATTTTGGTACCATTGTATGAATCTGGTGTTTTAGGATAGTTGCAAGGGCATAGTTGTGCTGTGTTTTGATCTAATTTTTGTTGACCATTCGTTTTTCTGGTATTTTCATAGTTTTCGTAAATCTAGCAAAACATGATTTCAGTACTGTCAAACCATCATCAGAATGCTTGAATTAGTCCAGAAAACAAGTTTTTTAGAATTTTTCGTCAAAATTTGCATATCGTAGTCAATAAACACTGAAAATTATAGAAAATATGGGAAAATGTCTTTCAAAAATCTTGGCGTTTTGTTTATTTTTAAATGCACTAGAATGCAGTTTTTGAGGGGCCGTGGACGATGATATCAACATTCCACACCCAGAATTTTACATTAATTGCTCTATCTTAAAAAAATCTCTATCTGGGGGCCAAGTAAAGTGTAACCCTCCCAACGATTTTCACTTATTTTACTTAAAGGGCCATTGCCGTCCCCGACAACGAGAATTTCAAGTGTTTGAATTCACGCGGGACAGTTCTCTTTCGTCTTTCATTTTACTCTTTTGAGTCATTCGAAGCAAGCCGAAAGAGTAAAGTGCGAGACGAAAGAGAACTGTCCGCGCGAATTCAAACATTTGAAATTCTCGTTGTCGGGGACGGCAATGGCCCTTTAAGTAAAAAGTACCCAAATTTATGTCCCAGACCCCGGAAAATGTGCGCAAACTCTTCATTAGTCACAACTTCCGTACGCTGGCCTACCCTTAAGCCTAAGGGCTAAGCCTAAACTTGTTGTTTGCAAGGGTGGTTACAGCAATTTTTAAAGGTCGGATGCTTGGGGGGGGGGTATTCGCTACTAGCGCCAATGCATCAAAGCATTGTAAACTTACAAGTAGAATATGTGCCGAAAATCTTCTTAGGAGTTTCATCTAATTGCCATTTATTCACTTTGAGCTAAATTTTTTAATCTGGTTAAAATTTACTTTTGAACACCCATTTAGGCTCATTTATGCTGTATTTTCTGCAGTCAATGCTTTTGTTTTTTAGATTATTTTTATAGTTGACCAACTGTCTAAAATGCATTCCATTTAAATTTGCCTTTGACATTTTATTTTAACCGTATTTTTTTAGCTGGCATTAACTGTAGAATATCCAGTAAGCAGTATTTTAAAAAGTTAGCTGTCTTATTACTAATTTTTAAACCAAACCTTGTTGACTTGACTCCAAAATGTGGGGTCGATGAAACTTGTGAAAGAACAAATGTCAAACTTTCTGAGCTAGTTTTGATAGAAGGCTTAGCAGGAATGTTATCAGTCATGTTTCTACAATCAAAATAAAATTTTTTGGGGGGGGGGATATTTGCTACTAGCGCCCAAATTTGTTAATTGGACTTTTAAATTGACTTTTTAGCATTTTATCAGTAATTTTATTTGACTTTTGGTCTGAAAAAAAAAATTAAGTTGAAATATCGAGTGTGACCACAAATCGATCGCGACCTCGACCATGGAGACAATTGCAAAATTTGTTTGAAAATTACCCGAGAATAAAGGTTTTCCTGAAAAATTTTAATTTTTTTTCATGCATATTTTCTGTGATTGTAACCGTAGAGCTTCCAGCTAGCTCAAAGTTCAGTTTTAGTTGACCTATGCCAATTCTGAGGCCGGATACGTGCTCAGCGTGTTCGATTTATTTATAAAAGTGTGATCACAAAAAATAGAAAAAGTCATTGAATAATCTGGATTTCGCCCCCCCCCACCCGTTATATACTTGTTGTTTTTTTTAACACAGAAAGACCAAGTCAAAACCAGGCGTTTTAGATGACCTCGTTTAATTTGGAGCAATATGAGTATAGTCACCCCACTCGATACGAGTATAACCACCCCACTCAATATGAGTATAACCACCCCACTAAAGTCTAATGTAACCCCATCATGTGACCTCACGATTGAAAGCTGAACGTTAGCTACATGATGGTGTAAAAATTTCTTAGCTTAGTACACTAAAATGTTTCTATTTTAATTAAAATAGTCTGAACCACTTCGAACATTTTCTAGAACTGACTAAAAGTGATTCAAGGCTATTTTAATTAAAATAGAAGCATTTTTGTGTACTAAACTGAGAAATTTTTACACCAACGTGTAGCTAACATCCTTAGATTTCAATCGTGGGTCACATGAGGGGTTACATTAGACTTTAGTGGGGTGGTTATACTCATATTGAGTGGGGTGGTTATACTCATATTTAGCCTTTAATTTTTCTGATCATACTTCTATATTTTAATCGACCACGCTGAGCATAGTGACCGCCCGTCCGGCCGGGCCCGTCCCGTCCCCGTCCGGACGGCGCTGAAAAACCGGACGGTCGGACGGCCGGCGGACGGCCGGTGAAACACGTCCAGCACGGCGGATGGCCGGCAAGAGCATGCTCGGACGGGACGGCCGACGGCCGGCCCGTCCGAAACCGTCTTGTACTAGAGGAAAACCATCCTTAAGCCTTTTGGTTTTTAAAGTTTTTTATAAGGGTCTTACAACAATAGTTGAAGATATTATTAATTCGGTAGTGTTAACGGCAATTACAGTCAAACCTCGATTTAGTGGCACCCCTAGGGACCAAGCCTTAGGTGCCACTAAATCGAGGTGCCACTAAATCGGAGGTAAACTTTGGCCAAGTTTGGCCAACTCTGGCCAACCAAATCGCTCTCAGGGTGCCACTAAATCGAGGGTGCCACTAAATCGAGGGTGCCACTAAATCGGGGTGCCATTAAATCGAGGTTCGACTGTACTACTATGCTGCAGCATCCGTCCTTTCAAAATAGGATAAAACGGAAATATGCCACGTTCTGGAGAAAAAGTGCCACGTTTTTGTCAAAAAGTGCCACGTTTTTTCGATTCTAGTCAAGAAGGCGAAAAAGTGCCACGTTTTTGTGAAAAAGTGTCACGTTTTTTTTCAAATTTGCCTAGTTTTGCACAGATATGCATGGTTTTATTGGTTGCTTTGTTCCTAAGGACATATCAATAGCAAGCTAATGGTAATCTTCAAAATTTCAGGTGTAAATAATTGATTTGTCTAAGGAACCTTATTGTCAGAAAACGTGGCAGATTTTCACTAAAACGTGGCACTTTTTCGCCTTCTTGACTAGAATCGAAAAAACGTGGCACTTTTTCACAAAAACGTGGCACTTTTTCTCCAAAACGTGGCATTTTTACGTATCGTCCTTTCAAAATACAACTCAAAATATATTTTTGTAATCGGTGTATTGAAATGCTGGCCCTATTCACCTTTACGGAGCAATATTTTTAGCTTGGTCCCCTTGTGGTATTTTCTTCAAAAATGCCTTGGTCCCACCTGTTTTTTTCGAAGGTGGCCATCTTAACTATAATCACCATAATCTGCATAAGCACAGTGTCAGAATAACCATAATAGACAGGGGACTAACGCCCTTTTTGAATGAAGAACAACAGGAGGGACCAAGCTAAAAATGATGCCCTGTAAAGGTGAATAGAGCCATTGCTGTATTTTTTTCAAATTAAGACTTATTTTTTAACTAAAAATCAGTAAAAGCAAAAATTTGGTTTAAAAATTAAAATTCGATGTGTTTTTTACTGTTTTGGCCGGACGGTGGACGGCCGGCATGAAAAAATTTATAGCGGACGGCCGGTGGACGGCCGGCGAAAATTTCAGCAAGACGGCAAAATATTGGATGGCCGGCCGACGGCCGGCTGTAAGAAAAAAATTTCAGACGACCGGTTGGACGGCCGGCCAAAAACGTGTAGGACGAGGACGGGACGCCGTCCAAATTCTGAGATACGCGGTCACTATGACGCTGAGCACCAATCTGGCCTCAGAATTGGCATAGGTCAACTAAAACTGAACTTTTACGCAAATTCGTTAGGCGGGAATTTAAAAATGGGGAAATCCGTGATACCGGATTTCCCTTGGATTTTCAGCGTATACGCGATACCGCAAATTTTTATTAGTCCGTGGACAAAACTGAAATATCAAAGAATTGCAAGAAAAAATTATTTGAAACACGATTATTCAAGTTTCTCCGGCCTCAAAACAGCCGTCTTTAGAGTGTTAAAATAAAATATTTTTACTGACTAGTAATTAATTAATGTTTTTTAGGATACATTTTAAATTAAAAAGGCACTAAAGCTCGACTTTTCGTGCAGTTTTTATATTTTCGCTAGTACTAAACCTACAAAGCTGTCCTACCATATTTCCTCTAATAAGAGCCCATGGGCGCTTATTTTAAAACCTCCAAAAGTCTGAAAATTTTGAGCTCGATCTCAAGGTTTATGGGTGAAATTTCAAAATGTAAAAAGTGGAATCGGTAGAGCTCGTGGGATTTAAAAAATGCATTAAACAGCATTGCAAAATTTTCTCTCTCGGCTGAGATATAAGTGTTCAAAGTTGGGGGTGGGCGCTTATTAGAGGAAATACGGTAAACATTCTAACATCAGCAATGGCTGGAGGGACGATTTTGACTAATTGAACGCTGTAAATGTTAGACAAATGGATTATTAATTAGTGAAATGAGTTGGGAAGGGTGCCAGGTCAAGTTACTTCAGACACAACAGGCTGTTGTTTGTTTGCCAAAAAGTTTGCATTTAATGCTTCTTTTCCATTAAAATTTGCAAAAAGTGATGTAGTACAAAGGGGACTGATTAAAAATAGGAAACAAACTGAAAGCCTGGCGCGATTTACTTCATAAAAACAATAAATGTCTTATTTTGGTAATCAAACAAAACCATATTGCATGTCCGATAAGCTTCATATTGGCAGTTTTGTTTAAAGACACTTTCCATCTTCAGATTTCCCTGCATTTTATTTCATTTTATCAAACAGGTGAACAATATTAAGTAAGACTACCAGTCAACAAAAAGGCACATGGTGTACTGCCACTTAGCAACGTTTTTTTAACTTTTGATTTTTCAAAATAAAAATGCCCGACGCTAGTAGCGAATACCCCCCCCCCCCCAACGATTTTCACTTATTTACTTAAGTAAAAGTACCCAAATATATGTCCAGACCGCGGAAAATGTGCGCAAATCTTCATTAGTCACAACTTCCGTACGCTGGCCTACCTTTAAGCCTAAGGGCTAAGCCTAAACTTGTTGTTTTCAAGGGTAGTTACAGCAATTTTTAAAGGTCGGATGCTTGGGGAGGGGGGTATTCGCTACTAGCGCCAAATGCCCATTTACGTGTATATTTTTTTCTCGTCTCATCCAGAGGCTAAAATTTCTTCAGAAATATCAGTTACATAGCATAATTTAAACAAATGCTTCATTGCAACAATATGACCTAAATTAGGATGGTCGTCATTTGAGTCCCGGCATTTCAACTTGAAATCATAAATACTGCTTTCTGATTCGGATTTTTGAGGGAAATTTTGGCTACCAGAAATATTTAAAAAAATACACAAAATGGGTACTCTTATTTTAAAAGCCAAAAACAAATTTTTAATTGCTAAACTGGCCAGTCCCAAATTAGATACCATGAAAATTGGGCAAATATCGTTATGGACACATGACTATGTTAAAATTTAGTTAAGAGGAGAGTTTAAGTGTTGTGGCTGTCACTAAGTAAATGAAATCCATTGGACAAGCAACTGTTAGGCACTTAAGTGGGCGCTGAGAGTCTAATTATTAATATTATTTTTTAATAAAATTGCAGGATCCATGTTCTGGAGGATCCACTCATTTACTGATTCATCAAAAAAGGTTTCCATTAGCAACGGCTTGATCTGGAACAAAAACACATGTGAAAATAAGTCGAATAAAAAAAAAGCATACTCGTTTGGCGAGTCTATGCAGTTCATATTTGATTTGATCAGTCACATTGCCGTCCACCGCCACCTTCCATCGAATCAGACGAAGTTTTTCAATCTAATAAAGCCTATTTTAAAGCCTATAATACTATTTGAAAAATAACTAACTTCCCTGAAAACATCTGATCCAAGGAATTTGCCATAAGTGAGCAGTGTCTCGAATGGTGGTTTGTAGACCTGTCCATGGTGGTATTTGATCGGAGCTAAAGGATCTCTTCCTTTGGGCATGCGGTAGTGCACATAGTCCTTCAAAAAAAAATTGTTTATTTTGAGTGGTGTGAATAGAGCTTAGCCTAAAGCAAATTCAAGTTGGGACCATTTTATATTGTTAGTAATTTTACAAAAGACCCATTAATAGTAAAGCTGACCAATGGAAAAGTTTCCAAAAAAGTTTTTTGTAGTGTTTCCTAGAAGTTTCAGCAAATGTATAATGTAGGATGACCCCCGTGGAGACAGGTAACATTTCCCCGCCCTGCTTTTTATCAATTTCTCCTATGTTATCCCTTCCGCTAAGATTGAACTATGAAATTCACAGCGAAACGCATAAAAAAGAATTAAAGTGGCGTGCCCGTGCGCGACACGAAGAAAAGGCGAAGACTAGCAGTTATTTTCTTTCTCGTAAAATTTTTACATGCGCTTTCATCTAGATTTGTCAAGTTTTCTCCTGATTTTAAAAGTCTTATAAGGTCATCATTATTAGATTTGACGCGAAACAAGTGAAAATGTAACGATTCAAAAAAATTTGCTGGTTGCCGCCTCAACTTTTCAAAACCACGGTATGCCCCATTCAAAACATTGATTCCGGCGGGTATATTACAGGAAGTCCTGCCTAATTCCTATTGTATAGAGTAAGTACGTGGTAGAGCAGGAAATTCGGACGATTTCAGACGTCATAAGCTTTGAAGAAGACGAATTTCAAGAAACGTTTTTTGTAGTCGACTTAGAAAAAAGATAATATTTTTAAGTAAGTCGAACCTCCAATAACGATCACCCTAGGGACCAGCCTCAGGGTGATCGTTATTGGGAGGTTCGACTGTATGTGATGTCAAAGACACTATTTTTCCTTGTTCCTCGTGTGGTTTTTGCTTGCTAATAAAAGTTTATCCGCAGACCAGGACCTAGTGTTGCAATTTTGTAAAATTCGAGGATGAATATTTTTTCCGCAATACATATCCAAGAATATTCTTGTTGCTCAGCCCCAAAAACTTCACATTAACTTTGAATAAAATATTGTCAAGAACAGAAAAAGACTAAAAACTAGAAATTATGACTAGAAGATGGGATTTTGCAAGCTTGAGTTAGTTTCGATTTTTATTTTTAATCGCGTATTTTTTTCGACACCAATCGTATCACAATGAATTAGAGATGAAGAAACGGACCAGGACGGATTTCAGGACAGGATTTTATGGTCTGTCCCAGACCAGGATCAGGACCAGGATTAGAAATTTTAAAAAACCAGGATCCTGGTCGGGATCCCTGGTCCAAAACCAGGATTTTCGTAAAATTCCAGAAATCCGTTTAAAATGTCAGCAAAATTTTTATTGACATTTTTCTACATTCATTACACCCAGTAAACAATGAGAAACTAATGTCCAGAAATTGCAGAAATCAACACTTTGAAATAACAGATTGTATTCCAAATGAATGAATGAAAATACCCGAGTGAAAATGCAAAGGTAATTTCGATCAAAATTCGTTTCAATATGACGTTTCGAAAAAAATACCATTTACGTATTTACTGTATTAACTACCCACCCTCTAATAAGTTCCCACCCTACGGATCTTATATCTCAGCCTAGAGCGAACATTTCGCAAATCCGTTTTTTGCGTTTTCTTTATTGCCGCGAATTTACCTGATTACACTTTTCAGGTTTTGGTTGAGCACCCCGAAATCTTGAAAATCGACCTCAAAAATTTTCGATTTTTTAGAGGTTTAAAAAATAACTCCCCATGGGGACTTAATACAGTAATACGGTATATTTACCAAATTCGACACCAGGATTGGCCGAAATACCAGGACCAGGACCAGGATTTTTAATTTGACCAGGACCAGGACAAGATTTTGTTTTATTTATAAATTTCGAACAGGACGGACCAGGACCAGGACAGGTCCTGTCCTGTCTTCATCTCTACAATGAATCCACCTGACAAAAAACTCATCAGATCAAAATTTTGAAATAATTTTTTTTCCGAAAAAATTTGCCCTGGTATAATTCAGGGGCGTACGGATAGCTTTCGAAACTTTTTCAGAACTTATGTTTTTATCGGTGCTCTAGTAGACATGCTCACATGCAAGTTTATACTCAAAATGACGCCAGAAAGCAGGGCTACATTTTGAGTATGGAATTGTATATAATGATATTTGCAAAATTTCCAAAAAAGACAAAAGTTCTCAAGAAATTTCAAAATTTTCTAAAACCCAATTTGTTACATGATTTTGAGGTATATTCTCTGTTTTGTTCCGATATCGGTCGTTAGAGCACCGATAAAAAAACATAAGTTCTGAAAAGTTTCGAAGCTATCAGGACGCCCCTGAATTGGACAAAGCAAATTTTAACGAAAAAAAAAATATTTCAAAATTTGATCGGATGTGTTTTTGTCGGGTGGATTCATGTTAATATCAATTGGTGTAAAAAAGAAAGGGTTAAAAATAAGTTAACTGAAGCTAGCAAAACTCTATTTTCTAGTCAAAATACCTCCCCCCTAAAGTCTGTCCTCCTTTAATGATCGTACCTTTTTTTTAAACCAACGTGACCATCGACAATTTTCCGGAGTAGGGTGAATGGATTGGATGTACAAATGAATCGTTAGAAAAAATTATTTTGAAAGAAGAGTATAATTGGTGTCTAGTAAAAAGCGCCGCGCAAAAAGAGCCGGGGAAAAAGCGCCGCGGAAAAAAGCGCCGATCAAAAGCGCCGCGCAAAAATTTGCCGATAACTTTTGAGTTTCTTACGTGAATATCCTTGAATACACCAAGAAATATGGGAATTGAACATAGTTTTGCTAACTGGGGCCTACCGCGTAAATAACTCTTGGTATGCATGCTTTTTCATGCATCCAGAGTCACTTTCGAGTGATTTGTGTCTAAGGTATGTGGGTGTGCGCATCTCAACCCAAGCAACCAAGCCCCCTGCGCCCCGAAGGGGTTAGGTTAGAGATGCGCACACATACATACCTTAGACATAATTCCGAGCAGGACTATTAATCATAAAACGCGTATAGAGATTCTTTTTGCCCAGCTCAGTGACCAAAACAGGGTAGGAACCTTAATATAAGGTTTTGGGCTCACCTTGCCAGTGCCCAAATGCGAAAGCCCAAACAATTTAATTAGAGCCTTTCTCACGACGCTTTTTTCGCGAAGCTTTTAGAACGGCGCTTTTACCACGGCGATTTTAGAACGGCGCTTTTTGCCGCGGCGCTTTTCGCAACGGCGCTTTTTACGCAACTCCTATAATTTAGAGCAAAAGATAGTACCATGAAGGGCGGAAAACTGCCATCAAATAGGTTGGATTTTCCATCCTTTTACCGTTAATGCTCTATTAGGCCAATATGTCGGGTTATATTTGGCTGTATTGGGTTTCGATTTAATTAGTTTCGAAATGTGCGAGTTTGAATTTTTTCCGTTTTCGATTTTTTCCGTTTTCGAACAATTTTTTTTTTCGAAAATTTCTATTTTTGATAAAATGAGTTTCGAAATTACCGGTTTTGGAGAAAATGGGGTTCGAAGAATCATGTTTTCGGGAACTTACTTTTAAGATCGTTCTTGATACGAGTATGGCCTTTATCGACTGCTTTGACTGTTCTTTACCTGTATGTTTAAAAGTCACAGTCAACATACCACATTCAAACCACTTTTTTCTGACGTAAAATCGTGTGGTGAATCCTGTTTGATAGGACCATAACCGTGATTTCATTCACTCAAACTCCAAACCCAGGGTAGGCACCTCATGGTCATATATAACCACCTGAATGGACTGAAAAATAAAAAATGGCCACATCGAAAACCAATAATGATTCCATACGTAAAATCGTGTGGCGAATTTTGTTTATTAGGACAAAACTGCGATTTCGCCCATTCGTACCGCGAAATCCAGGGTAGGTGCCTCCTGGTCAGCTGGATATCCACCTGGATGGCTCGAAAATTTTAAAAAATTTTAAATCAAAACGAACAATGCTATCAAATGTGAAATCGTGTGGTGAATTAGGTTAGATAAGACCAGAATCCTGATTTCACCTATCCGACCACCAAAATCAGGGTTGTACCCCTGGTTCAGGTGGACATCTATTTAGGTGTACATCCATTGATCAACACCGAATTGATCCATACCGAATTGGTCCATATCGAATAGTATCTAAACCACCTGGTTAGTATTCTTTGCAGTCATAGGGGTTCGAACCATCAACCTCAGTTTTGAGAAAATTTTGCGGCAATTTAATTTTTTTTAGCCTGAACCAACCAAACCAAGCGGTAATCCACTTGGATCTAATTTTTTTACCATTTTCGGCTTCCAAAACCTGATTTCTGGACTAATTCGGGCATGGTGAAGATGGTTTGATAATATTAAAATTACGTTTTATCGACAAATTTTTGAGTTATTGCTAACAATTGATTTTGATAAATCAATCGTTAGCAATAACTCAAAAATTTCTTGATAAATTGTGATTTTACCACTGTCAAACCGTCTTCAGCATACCCGAATTAGTGCAGAAAAGTTGTTTTGGAACCCGAAAACGTAAAAAAAAATCAGATCCAAGTGGTCGACCACTTGGTTTTGGTGGTCCAGCTGGCCAGGTGGTACCTACCCGGAATATGGGATTTCGGTGCGTGAAATCGCAGTTTTGGTCTCATTTAACCCAATTCCCTACACGATTCCACATATGAACGCATGGTTTGTTTGTCAAAATGTCGAATAATATTTTTTCAGGTCATCCAGCTGAATATCCAGCTGGTCAGATGGTACTCACTCCAGGTTTTGAGGTTTGGGCGGAAAAAATCGGGACTTTGGTCTTAACAAACCTAATTCCACCCACGATTTTGTATATGATAGGATGGTTTGTTTTTATTTAAAAAATAATTCATTTTTCAGGCCATCCAGGTGGATATCCACCTGACCAGGAAGTACCTACCCGGATTTTGGGATTCGGGTCCGAAAAATCGGGACTTTGGTCTTAACAAACCCAATTCTCCCCACGATTTCGCATATGATAAAATGGTTTGTTTTATTTTTAAAAAATTCGTTTTTTTGACCAGCTGGATATATCCACCTGGTCAGGTGGTACTTATCCGAGCTTTCGGAGACCGGAGGGGTTAAAGTAGGTCAGTTGATCAGGTTATTTTCTGAAAAACCATGTCAGCAAAACATGTGCGAAGCCTCGTGAATCAGATGAGTACCTCATGATTTATGTATGAACTCAGGACATTTTAAACAAGATAGCTCATAAAAGTATATATTCATAAAAAATTAATCGTAAATTTTTTTTTGAAAACGCATGTTTTTGAAAAAAAAATTGGGAAAATGGAAATTCTCGAAAGCCGCTCTCGAATACAGAAATATTCGAAAACGGAAAAACCCGAAAACGGAAAAAACCGAAAATAACACAACAACATAATAACATAAACAACAACATAATAACACCATCATGTAGCCCTACTCTTCTAGTTCTTATGAAGTGTCATTTATTGCATCATCTCTACAAAACGTAGAGCAAAAAGTAAAAGTATGAACCAAATACAAAAATATATTGGTTCATACTTTCATTTTTTGCTCTACTTTTTTCAGAGATGGAGCATAAACGAAACGTCACTAGAAACTAGAGTCGTAGGGCTACATGATTGTGCTATTACCGTATAACCTCTAATAGACGGGCATGCCCTTCTATTTTTCAACCCCTAAAAAATCGAAAAAAAATATTTTGATTTTGAGATTTTTGGGTACTCAAAAAATCTAAAAAGCGGAATCAACTAAGATCGAGGTGATCAAGAAAACGCGAAAACAGATTTGCAAAAAAATTTTTGCGCTGAGATATAGGTCCTTGAGGGTGCCCGTCTATTAGAGGGTGCCCGTCTATTAGAGGGTGCCCGTCTAATAGAGGTTATACGGTACCTTCAAAAAAAGTTGAGAAATTAGATCGAAAAAAAAACGTAAATTTGCTGCAAATTACGAGATTTTGTCGTAAAATTCCGTTTTGTCCTTTTAAATTCAAAATACACTGTCGAATTTCAAATTTAAAAAAGTCGAAAATTCTAATTTGAATGTTTTTTTGTCTTGAATGGGATTTCAGACACAGTGAGTTCTTACTAGAATAGTAGTTTTAAAAGCAAATCGACTACGCTGAACATGAACCCGACATTAATTTAAAAAAACTGAAAATATTCATTTTAAAAAACCCAGACTTTTTTCACGTTTGGCATTGATCTTTTTGTCCAGTAGGGTGTGTCGAAATATAAACACAGAATCTGAGAGCTCTGTTGATTGGCTTCAAAACAATATATAAACTTTTTGTAGGTAGTTTTGTTTTAAAGGCTGAAAATGACCTTGAATGTTGGTGGTATTTTAAATTTTTTTTTAATTTTTTAGCAAAAAACTTTGGTTTTACGCAGAAAACCGGAAATTCTGACATCGGATTCGTGATCAGCGTACCCGATCTGCTTACAAAACTATTCTTAAAATGCTAAATTGACTCAGTCAATTTGACTGTCATATTTTGAATTCCTCTCGAGACAAAAATACATTTGAATTACAAAGTATTAAGCTTTTTGAATGTTTCAAATGTATTTTTGTCCCGAGAGGAATTCAAATATGACAGTTAATTTAGCATTTCAAGAATAGTTTGTAAGCAAATCGGGTACGCTGATCACGAATCCGATGTCAGAATTTCCGGTTTTCTGCGTAAAACCAAAGTTTTTTGCTAAAAATTAAAAAAAAATTAAAAATACCACCAACATTCAAGGTCATTTTCAGCCTTTTAAAACAAAACTACCTACAAAAAGTTTATATATTGTTTTGAAGCCAATCAACAGAGCTCTCAGATTCTGTGTTTATATTTCGACACACCCCTACTGGACAAAAGATCAATGCCCAAACGTAAAAAAAAGTCTGGTTTTTTAAAAATGAATATTTTCAGTTTTTTACTAAATTAATTTTAATTTTCAAACAAAGTGCATTAATGTAATAGCACATTCGAAAGCTCATCTTCTCGCGGTTCTAATGAGCCATGAATCATTCGCTAATACACCTATTAAGCTGACTTAGAGTCATTTATATGCAGTAACTCATTTTCGAAACTGCGCTTTTTCAACTTAGCGCCAAACCTCCAGAACAGCCTTTTTTAAAAACTGATTGCATCATCGTGTTCAGCGTTAAATTTGCACCAGAATCAACAAAACTCACCACCGGCCGTTCCCGTGTTAATTTACAAAAAGGCAAAATGCTTACCGTATTTTTACTGTATTAAGTCCCCATGGGGAGTTATTTTTCAACCTCTAAAAAATCGAAAAATTTTGAGGTCGATTTTGAGATTTTTGGGTGCTCAACCAAAATCTGAAAGTGTAATCAGGTAAACTCGCGGCAACTAAGAAAACGCAAAAAACAGATTTGCGAAATGTTCGCCCTAGGCTGAGATATAAGGTCCGTAGGGTGGGGACTTATTAGAGGGTGGGGACTTAATACAGTGAATACGGTATCCCTCCTTGGGCCTAGGTCTAACAGGCCTACGCCTTTTTAATAATTTTTCTAATTTTAGGCCTACTTTTTTTTTGTGGGAATTAGAAATGAATTTAATTTTTAGAGGATTTTTTTTTGCTTTTCGGGAAATTTTTCATTTTTTTGTTCAGAATTTGACGCTAGAGGATGATAAAAGCCACTGAAAGTTAGTTTTGTAGAGGTTTACCAAAGGGAGGTAAACATTTTTCGACCATTTATGGGTACTCGCCATCTATCTTAGTAAATCGGTTATTTGCGACTTATTATTAGGATCTTGTTTATTTTAGCACCGGATTCGTGTTCAGCATCTTCGATTTACTTGTGAAACTGCTCTTAAAAGGCCATTGCCACCTGTTTTAAATTGTCCCCACCATTTCATTTTTTGCCTTATCATTCAACATCTGTACGGATATTTCAGCTTGGCTTCTAACAAAACAAGGCCTAGAATATAATTTTAGGTATAGTTTTGTTAGAAACAGAGTTGAAAAATTCGTACGTAAATTCAACGATAAAGAAAAAAAATTATTTAGACCTTTAAGATTTAGACCTTTAAGAGCAGTTTTATAAGTAAATCGAACATGCTGAACACGAATCCGATGCTAAAATTAACAAATCCTAATAATAGGTCGCAAATAACCGATTCACCGAGATAGATGGCGAATACCCATAAATGGTCGAAAAATGTTTACCTCCCTTTGGTAAAACCTCTAGAAAACTAATTTTCAGTGGCTTTTGTCCACTCTAGGGTAAAATTCTGAGCAAAAAAATGAAAAATTTGCCAAAAGCAAAAAAAATCCTCTAAAAAATAAATGTATTTCAAATCCCCGCCAAAAAATAGGCATAATTAACCATAAATTCTCATCCCTGGATAGAAGTCCTCAATATAGGTAGAAGTCCTATTAGAGACTGACGGCCTATAAGAGCATTTACGGTACTTAATTTTTGCGTGGTGTGCAATTCCCCAAGTAGGCCAACTGTGCTAAAAATAGTCACCTTGTGTAGAAGGTGTTTCTTATCGCTTGTTCAGGTTCACGAAGTCGGAGCTGGAGTATTTTGCATCGTAAACACCCATTACTCTGACCCAACTCCGGGTTCCTTACGAGCCATTATTATTCTGGATTGCCAATCATTTTAGCCTTTGTAGCTAGTACCAAATATTTTCACTGCTTTTAAACTATTTGGCTTGGTACTCTTGTGGCTCAAAAAACACAAAAGGTCTCAGATCAGAGGCAAAAATATATCTCAGAAAACGTGTTCCACAACAAAGTTGCAGTCATTTCAAAACCTGTGAATTTCTTTGACCACCCCGTATTTGAACTGTTTACAGATAAAATGTGCATTTGGACGAAGCAAAATATTTGTTGTGGCCGCTGGTTTTCCTGTTCTTTCTGGGTTTCTCTTCATCGATTGTGGTGTGCGCTGTTCAGGATGATGCGGTTTTCGTCGACAGTGATTCTGAACTTCCAGAAAATATGAAGAAATACATGAAGATCGATGAAAATACAATGTGCGCTTTTTAAATTTTGCTTGTTTATTTTGATGATAACTTTGACTTTAGAACTGTGACGCTAGATCCAGATCCAACAAAGTCTCTGCTGCTTCCGTTGATTGCCAAAAATTCGCCGAAGTGTTTGTCGTTCAATACATCTCAGGCAGGTGGATGCGGTAATGGAACTAAGTGGTATATTTTTAATTGCTGGAAGCTTGACTCTGGTAGGATTTAACTTATTGACAGGGAGGTCAAATATCCAAGTGGGCTCGACAATTGTTCTTTGTTGGGATGTGGTCCATCAGCGAAAGAGGTCCAGAATTAAAGTTGAGCAGTGGGAAAAAGGTAATTGGTTTAGTTTGAAATGTCCTATCAGTTGCTTGATTAAATACTGTTCGCAAAACCATTTAGATGTTGGTGGACTTATTGGTTCGGAAGTTGTTCTGAACATCGCTGGTGACAATGTGATATTGGAAGGTGTGACTCTACCCTCTCTCTCATGCGCCGTTAATGCCCTTAGGAATCCGGATGCTGACTATGCTATGAACTTGGAGTTTACCGCAAGCTGCTCAGCAGTGTTGAAATTTGTATGTTGTTTCTGCTCCCTTTTTGAGACATGTGAATCGTATAGGACCGTCAAAGTTTGCGATAAAACGCCTCATTAAAAAAGACGATAGGAAGACATTGCCGAAAGTTGAAAAGTCCGTAGTCAGCACCTGGATGATTGTTGGGATTGTCATTGGAATCGTGTAAGTAAAGTTTTCAGTAAAAGTGGATTCAGAGCTCTATCTGTTTCTCCATAGAGCATTGCTAGCTGTCAGCGTGGTAATCTTTTTCCTCGTCAAGTATATCAGAGCCAAGAAAAGTCAAGAGTCTAATGTGGAGCAAGGCAAGCATGTAGAGGGAGCCGATGGTTCAAAGCGTTCTATGTCCAATTCTGCAGCCTTTTCCAAGTAAGCCAATTTTTTTTTAATTTGCAAGGTAGCTCGAAAGTTGCTGAAACCCATTCTTACAGTGTTTCTGAATTATACAATTATCTATTTGCAAAAAAGTTAAAGCGGTTTGGAAATGGCAAAGGTTCTTGAGTCGTCATGAATATTTTTACACTTAAATTAGGAGTGAAGGCGTTATTGTCGTCAAAACTTGTATCTCCCCTACGTCGGATGAGGATGTTCAGCCAAAGTCCTCGAAAAAGAGTGGCGCCAAGGCTATCTCGAAGTCTCAGCAGTTATCCAGCAATGCCAAAGCCTCAGCTCAGCCATCGAAGTCAAAGAAGATAAATACCTTGCCAGAGCAGATACCATCAGTCAGTGAATTGTTTCCTCAGCTGTCATCGGATAAAGTAATGAAATCGGATAACAGCATCTCGGGTTCTTTGGTCGGTGATATCAGAGACCAAGTGAAAGAAACACGCAAGAAAACCAAGCGTAAGAAGTTGCAGAAGGAAAAAGCCCCCGGGAGGTTTGATTTTGAGTACCTTATGCCTTTGCATTGATATGTTTGCTGTTAAGGATCGACGAAGCAAGATGAAGTCGGACAATCTCGAGCTAGACAAAACGCAAGAGACGACATTGGAGGCCCAGAGCAAAAAGAAGGTCAAGGCCAAATAAAAAGATTCTTGCTGTGCGTAAATTATCCAGAATCTTATTTTCCTGTATATATTGTGTATAAACTGTGCTGCTTGTTGTTGAAGTGCATACGTGGGCTGTAATGCGGCGGCAACAGTGGAGGTGTGAAGCCGAAGTGTGAAGTCAATGACCAGAGCCGTCTCATTTCTTCGCTCGAAAATGTGGGATCAAAGCATCCAACTTTCGCTTTTTATGTCCTTTACACGAAAAACATAACTTTCGGTCATTAGAAGCATATAAATTTTTGGTAAAGGGACGTTTCACCAAAAATACGCATTTGCGTATTTTAGGTGAAACGTTTCACCTACTTTACCCATTTGCGTATTTTAGGTGAAACGTTTCACCTACTTTACGCATTTACGTATTTTAGGTGAAACGTTCAAAAACAACAGGGGGACCAAGGCAGTTTTTTTACGTTTTTTCGAAAATTTTAGATTGATTTTACAAAAGTCACGCAGCCTATCACATGAGTCACACATCCTATCACACAGCCAATTGTTTCAAAACAGGTTTTAAGCATTTCGAAGGGTCAGCCCTATCCCGCACCATGTACCCCAAAGGGGCTTCCTATTGAATTAGGGTGCCTGCCGAAGGCAGGCAGGTAAAACCAAAAGTTGTATCAATACTGATTTGATACAATACGATTTCGGTGTTTGGGGTGATTGTGGGTGGTTTGAGATGGTTCGGACACAATCTAAAGATTTTCGAAAAAAAACGTAAAAAACTGCTTGGTCCCCCCTTTGTTTTTGAACGTTTCACCTAAAATACGCAAATGCGTAAAGTAGGTGAAATGTTTCACCTAAAATACGCATTTGCGTATTTTAGGTGAAACGTCACGCACCAAATTTTTGTTACTGACTTCGCACTTTACACTTCCATTGCGGCCAAGGCGTTGTAAAATTTTTGCGGTTTTAGCCGAGTCTCGGCGTTTGTTCATGGCTATATTACCATAAACTGCTTTAAATTTCGTCGTATAAGGGTTCGCTAAATAAGCGCTGTCATATAATAAGAGCACGTCTTGATTTTCGATATATCTCTGCGATTACTAATCACTGTTATGAAATTCCTACCAGAAACTTTTTATGGTCAATCGTGGGTGCAGCCGATTTATTATTCCATCCAGCCAGATACAAAGCTTCTATGATCAAACACGGAATTCCCACAGGGAATAGTTCACATAATGGAGTGGAATGGGAAAATCTTTGCCATCCAGTTAATATCATTCCAGAGAGACGGTCCTCTAGCCACTGCAATACTGATTTCATTGATCTTAGCCATAATCATTAGCATTATCGAGAACAGTGACAACTCACTGGATGTTGATGTTTTATAAAGAGCGTGTTGTAAGAAATTAAGTTGGCCATATAGTGATCCACATTCATGAAAGTGCTGTTGATTTGTTGGGCTCCTTTGAATGCACCTGTAAGTTTCTAATTTACCAAAATAAGTTTTGGGTAAGTGAAGAATTATGGTGTACGATCAGTTAGCAACGGTGTCAGTTAGCAACGGTCAATTAGCAACGGTTTTTTTCAAAATTTTCATACTTTTTCAAACAAAAGTTCTTATTTTAGCAAAAAAAATTTTCTGTCGTCTCCTAGTAGCCAAAATTTTCTCAGGAACTCGTTTGAAAAAACAGAATTTCGAAAAAATGCTTGTGTGCTGAGATATGACTTGAAGTTGGAGTGCCAATATTCCACCTTTTAACTTTGGGTAATATCTCAGCGCACAAGAATTTTTTCGAAATTCTGTTTTTTCATACGGGTTCCTGAGGAAATTTCGGCTACTAGGAGACGCCAGAAAAACCTTTTTGCTAGAATAAGAACTTTTGTTTGAAAATGTATGAAAATTTTTGAAAAAAACCGTTGCTAACTGACACCGTTGCTAACTGACCCCTACCCAAGAATTATCACCTGCTAGAATTACTTCAGGAAATACCTAAAAACTACTACGTTTTGTATTCATTTCTGTGTTCATGAATCAAACTTCGTGAAATCTTGAAACATTTTGGGTGGAAAGTAGTTGGGTGCGTTTACATCTTCAGCATATCCCCAAACCACTGGAGTCAGCAATTCCCCTAGTTTGTACTCCTTCAGTAGCTCCACATTAATTGAGGCAAACATATCGTTCCAGGCCCACACTTCTCGAATTTCAACTCATTTTTGGCTATCTTAGCCACACTGAAAATTAAGTCTTGGTTTATTGCTATGGAATCTCGGGTTTCCGCTGTGTAGCGATTCAACTTTACACTAAATCAATGGTATATTACAAAATTTAGAGCGCCAGCAGTCATTTTGCCTCGGTATGCGTAAATGGCTAAATTTGGTCAAACTTTTTTCTGTCAATATTCAAAATCAAATCTTGATAAATAGAAGCTGACCACAATTCGACATTTTGCCGTCAGGGAGCAAGGCAAAATGGCTGTCGAGGCTCGATGTGCGCTGGTGCCTTAGCCCAAAATTTTCAATCAATGATCAGCCTAATCGTTTTTTTTACGTAATCGGTGAAGCAGTAAACAACAGGGTGATTCACTGGCTGAAAAATGCTACTTCTCATTCGCTGATAATGCAAATAACTTTATCCACATTTTAGACATATCTTAAATGCTAGGAATTTCATTCCGTTTCTGCTTTTTAGATGCTCTTTAGATATACTCGTTCATTTTTTAGATATTGATTTCCAGAAAATCGAGTTTTTCGATTTATTAAAAAAGCATCGGCCATTTTCAATCACCAAAAATTATCGATCGATAATCCTAATGTAGATTGTATTAGGTGTATACTGAATTTACTAAAAAGACCAGCCTTGAAATATGGTCAAGTTTGAGGCGGTCAGTGGAGTTGTGAAACACATTATGCAACTTGTCTAAGCATCTCTGGTCTTGAGCTATGGACCATGCCTCGTCTAAATACTCTAAGCAGGCTGATTTTCACCAATGGACTTCTACTAACCTGAGCCGATGTGGATTGTGCGTGCATGAGGATGCAACAACCAAACCTGCAATATCGATTATCAGATGCTCTAATTGTAATTTTGTTGCTTCGACTTCACTGTTGGTCAGTTTTTATTACAAAATTCTACCGTAATTCCTCTAATAGAAGACCCCTCTATTATAAGACCCCCTCTAATACAACAATCCTTCGTGGAGGTTCAAAATATAAGACCCCCTATTGTGGGACCGCAGCTGGGCTGCTCCAGTAGTTGGTGAACGTAAAAACATCTCTCACAAGGAACCGTTTGAACTGTCCATGCAAACCCCATTTTTAAAGGCCCTCTTGACATTTTTCTATGTTTTCGATGCGCTGAAAACGAAAACAGTCGTGTAGCCATCCCTGGGTTTAACTAAGAAAATTTCCTTTTTGTATGCCTTGGTCTCTCAAGCTCATTTTTATAATATTCCAAGTTGTAAAAAAAATCATATTGGAGGACCAAGGCATCCAAAAGATGAAGTTTTTGTAGTTGAACCAGAGGTGGCTATACGCATGTTTTTCGTTTTCCGCGCATCGCAAAACATGAAAAATGTCAAGAGGGATTTTAAAAATACAGTCGACTCTCGATTTAACATGCGGTCGATTTACATACACCCTCGATTTAATAATAATAAACTCCAAACCCTTCAATAATAAACTCCGTCAAGTTACCTCCCCTCCCGATTTAGCGTACGGCTGGGTCGGTCCCCAGGGTGTATGTTAAATCGAAAGTCGACTGTAGGGGGTTCGCAGGGGACAGTTCGAACAGTGTCCTTGTCTGTAGACTTACTACTTGTTGTTTTGCTGCTTTTTAAAACCTATGTTTTAAATGTCAATATTTTGCTCACTACAGTTCTTTTAATTTACTCCCGCGCCTTCGGCGCGACTCGGTTTAAATATACAAGACCGCCCTTTTAATATAACAACCCCTGGGGAGGTTGAAAAATATAACACCGGCCGGTCTCTATTAGAGGAAGTACGGTAATCTAATAACCTGTGTCAACATCTCTTTGATAAGTTTGAGGGAGCGATGATCAGAAGGGCAAATGGTGTCTGCTCGCTCAGGCACCTCCCTCAGATCAGTGAACGGGCCTTCTTGCTTGAGCACAAACTCCATGTGGCCGAATGTTTGGATGAGGGGGATCACTTCCAGGTTATGTTCTGCCGCTAACTACAACCAAATCATTGAGTAGTATTCATAGAACTGGTCAATAGCCCCTTACAGTGTTGATGTACTGGATGGTGATTGGTTCATAAGCCAGAGGACCACTTAAACTAGCCAGACGGCCACTGTAGGGAAACATGTCTTCGTACTCAATCAACACTCCTGTTAGTTTGAGTTGCTGGAACAGGCCGAACAACTCCTTGTAGTAATCTGGCTTGGGTGGTGCTCCCTTAATTTTTGATGTTATTGGAAGTGGGTGGAGTGATTCATTTCGGCGCTAGTGTATTATACCTTCACCAAAAAACGCTAGTGTAATATACCCCACCCAATAATTTTGGCTCAGGCCACAAACTTAGGTTTAGGCCCAGGGTCTACCCCTATTCGGTTCTATCCTCAATGGGGGGGGGGTTTGCTTTGGTCCCCCTGTTGTTTTTGTGGTTTTTAGGCTTTAGACTTAGGCAAGGGTTGACCAGCGTATGTTAGTTCAGACTCAAACGTATTTTAGACTCATGTTTAAGTTCGTCCTAACATACGCTGGCCTACTTTTACCTGAGCTTTGGCCAACAGAGAGGACCAAGGCAAAAAACTCACCCATTAAGGGATATGGCTCATTATTCACAAGGATTTTTGTACAACTTTTTTTTTCAAAAATGGTGGTTTTAGGTACCCTCTAAAAATTATTGAGGAGGGTAAATTACACTGCTTTTTTGAGAGGGGTATATTCAGGTTTCCAATAATGACAATGACAGTGACATCTAAGGTCACTGTCATTTTAAAAATGCGTTTTTTCAAAATAACAGTGTCACTGACAATTACATTGAAGTGTCACTGTCACATTGACTATAATGACGTCAGTGTCACTGTCACACAAAAATTGGAAACCCTGGGTATATTAGCGTCCTAAATTTTTTACAATTTTCTAATGGCTGTAAATGAAGTCTAGCGACCAAATTTTGAAATTGAATATTTTACCTTATTTCGACAAAGGCTGTAAGTGAAAACACTCCTTGATAAATTTATTTTGTCTTCATCTGAAAAACTGGTGCCAGGGAATTCAAACATTTGAAATGAAACTTATTGGCGTGGGCATGCCCCTTAAATTATGTGTTTATCCCCTCTAATTTTTAAAAATTCTTGTTCTTGCGAGGCCCTCGACAGTTTTAATTTTTTGTACCAGTGTGTGGTCCTGCGATTCTAGTTTCTGATAAGCTATCAACTGACTTGGTGTGATCTAAAATTTTTTGGGAAAATTTGGTTTTTATAAATATACCACTTTTTTCAAAATCAATGGTTGTACCATTTTTTTACATCGTGTCGAGGTAGTTGATACCTCATCAGAAACTAGACTCGTAGGGCTACACGATGGAACAAAAACAATCCAAAACTGTTCAAAGCCTCCCAAAAACAACGAATTTTGAAAATTTGAGGGGATAAACACATAATTTAAGGGGTTTTCTAATTTGAACCTTTCGACAAAATCATTTTAACGTACCATACTTGTTGATGCAAATGAAAATTTGACAAATTCAAATGCGCGCGGGACAATTTTATTTCGTCTCGCACTCTACTCTTTGGAGTTATTTGGAGCGACTCAAAAGAGTAGAGTGAGAGACGAAAGAGAAGTGTCCCGGGCGCATTTGAATTTGTCAAATTCTCATTTGCATCAACAAGTGAGGTCCTTGAAATACCAAAATGTAGCTCTGAATCTCAGCTCATAATAGTTTTAAAAGCTTAAGGAAGAATGGAGAAATCTGAACCACAACTTTACTTTGTTTAAACTTGAAAATATTTTAACTTTTGAAATTATTTAGTAAAGTTCGATAGTTGATTAGAAGTATGAAATCCAAATCCATTTCAATGAAACAAGGTAAAAAATTCAATTTGAAAATTAGTTGCTAGAATTCAGCATTATTCTGATTTGCTGAGGAGGAGAAAATTGGGATATTTCAAACTGGGTTAATTTCAAATTAAGCCAGTGCAAACTGGGCCAACTTGTCGACGATATTTTCACTGATCTTTCACTCCAAATCATGGCCTAATTCGAAATTGGCCTGATTTGAATTTAGCCTAATTTCGAATTGGCCCAATTTGAGTTTAGCCCAGTTTAAATTTGGCCCAGCCTAAAATGGCCCAATCTTCTTCCCCACTCATTCGGCTAAACCCCACTTATTCGGCTAAAGTACACTATTTGGGGTAGAGCAAAAGTGCGTATTTTCAAGGTCTAAGTATTTTTTAGGCCGTTTAAACGATAGAAACGGCCAAAAAAGTGTGAGATGGACATTTTTCGAAAAAATATTTTTCGACTGCCTTCGTCCCTGTGGTTTTTGGTCAATTCTTGCCTTGGCCACCCTATGGTTTTTGGTCATTTTTTAACTTCATTACCACTATTGAAACTAAAAAGATAAAATTTGAACGTAGTTTTCTTAATTGGGGCCTACTGCATAAAGAAGCTCTGGTATGCATATTGTTTTTATGCATCCAGAGTCACTTTCGAGTGATTTGTGTCTAAGGTATGTGGTGTGCGAATCTCAACTACAAGCCCCCAAGCCCCCTTCGGGGGCGCAGAGGGCTTGAGAGCTAGAGATGCGCGCACTCACTTACCTTAGACACAAATCACTCGTAAGTGACTCTGGATCAAAATTCATAAAGAAGCTCTTTTTGCAAAGCTCCAGTAACCAAAACCGGGTAAAATACAAAAGATGACCAAAATAATAGGGGGACCAAGGCAAAAATATACCAAAAACCCAGGGGGACCAAGGCAGTCGAAATTTTTTTTGAGAAATGTCCTTCACACACTTTTCGGTCGTTTCTATCGTTTAAACGGCCTAAAAAATACTTAGACCTTGAAAAAATGCACTTTTGGGCTACCCCAAATAGTGTACTGCTGCCTATTATTCTATAGATGTCTGTCGATTTGACCCTTTTCTAATTGGTTTATTAAAATATTCCGATATCCATTAACTCATGCTTCTTACGATTGACTTAATTTTTAGTCAATGTTAATTTTTTAGTCAACTGACTTTCAGCTATATTTTAATTAATTCTAAAAAAGAATTAAATAAACGCACAGTTGTGAGAATGTACGGAGATGACACACATTTCTTTGTTAGATTAGTCTCTTTGATAAGAAAAATGTTTCATATTATTAACGTAAGTAACAAATTTTTGTGAACAAATTAATTTTTTTATAAACTATTTTCGAAAACATATAACAAGCAAGCTATTTTTGCTAAAATATCGAACTTACCTAGTCGTGAAAGCAGTGTTTAGACCGCGTACTCGTACTTCGTACTCGTACACGTACTTGTACTACGAGTTCGAAGTACGAGGAAAAATTTTCGACGTACGAGGTACGAGCTAAAACTTTTGTGGTACGAGGTACGAGTACGAAGTATGTATTAAAAATACAAGTACTTACAAGTCACAAAGCAAATACTGGCACTTTACCACTAAAAAGCCGGACCTTAATGTCTTTTAATAAAAAATACATTGCAAAATATTTTTTTCAAATCATTCTCCGGATATTTAATGCGTTTTTATACAAAGTAAGAGCCGAAATTCTCGTAGTACGAGTACGAAGTACGAGCGAAAATTTTAGAGGTACGAAGTACGAGTACGATGTACGACGGTTAAAATTTAGCAGTACGAAGTACGAGTACGACCTTTCTGAAAGTCCAAACACTGCGTGTAGGAACCAAGCTGGGCACAAAAAGTACGATAAACGACAATATTTTGTGAAATAGCTGTAATGTGAAGCGAACATGGTGTTGATAATTACCTTTAGGTCCAAATGTACTATGCGTTTGCGCATGGTCCCTGTTGCTGACATATGTTTAGCAGTAGTAGTAGGTCTCAGGGTCGAATGGTGTGTGGTGGGCCATTAGATGGGGAAGAGGAGAATATGTAAATGAACACTAGAAACAGGCCGGCTGAACAGCCGCCCACTTTGAGTAGGACAGCCAGGATGGAACAGCAGGATGAGAAGCTGGAATGCAAGCAGTGCTTGCAACGGCGCAAACAGGCTCTCCGACCACCTAGTGAATGGTATGGGGACACTATTTTATAATATGGCGGTGAATACATAGGAGCCATACACAACTTTGCGGGATACAGTTAACAAGGGGAGGGGCAGTAAGGTAAGAGCAATGCTACAATAAACCACAAAAATAACAGGTAACTAACTATCACAATCAACTGTGGGGGACGACCAACTATGCGAAAAATTAGAAAAATTTTGCAGTTAACTGTAGCTTTTTCAGTTTTTCAAAAATCAATAGTTTGGTGTGTTCCAATAAAATTAATATTTAGAACTGGTTAAAACAAGAGAGGAAACAATAATTTATTCAATTATTCCTCACAGTTGTTATTTTAGGTTGGAGAGGTAGGTGTTTTGCGACTTCCCAATTGTATTCACCACTTAATTAAAGCATAAATACGTTCGTTTTTTTAAAGAAATTATTGTGGCATTGGGTTTTTATATAAATTATTCCGATAATTTTTAAAAGTGGACGACTCATTTTGTAGCTGAGAACCTGGCTACAAAATAAGAGGTCAACTTTTAAAAAATAGTCAAAAATTTAAAATAAAGCCCAATGCAACAAAAGAAAATTGAAAAAAAAAACGAACGTATTTATGACACAACATAATATATGCAATTTTTATAAACTCTTTGTAAAAAAAGTCTTGATATAAAAGATCACGTACAAAAAAGACCACAAAAATGTACGGCTTTTAAAATGGTATATTTTGAAAGGAACAGTCCCTGATTCTCATCTTCCGCTATCTTATATCACAATAAAAATATAGTCAGCAGGTGAATTCACCTTCGCCAAAATAATAATGACCTTGGGATTGTGTAAGTAACAATCAGCATTCAAATGGGCACCGCCAAATAAATTGGCATTGGTGCTATTCTCATTGCAGGGTTATTTTGCAGGTGTAGTAGGTCTGCTAGTTTTCTTTATTGTAAAACTTTAGGGTACATTTGATTGGGAACTAGAATCACAGAGTTAGTTTGGTCAGAAAAAATATCTTTGCAACTAAAATCACTTTTATTTTACAAGAAAATCTGAGTATGTAAGTCTATATAAGATCTAAAGTGAAGAAAAAACCATTTAGTGTTCACAAGGTGTGGTTAAACGGGTAGGAGAAAGATGTGCCATTTTGAATTATACAACTTCAGTTTGTGCTCTATTGGTTTGTGCCCTTTTCAAATTGTGTCAATTCAAATAGTGCCGAATACATGCTGTGCTGCGGTTTTGGCTGATTTCATAAGGACCGTCAAAATCATTGAATACCCCGTCAAATTATTAAAACTTTTTGTCCTCCGTATTAACTTTTCAATTTTTTATTTTTTCTTGCACCAGCATGTAGCCCTAAATCTCTTTTTTTTAGTTTAGTCTAGTTTCTAATGAGCTATCAAAATGGCTGAATACAATATGAAAAATTAGGATAATTGTGTTTTTTTAACTACACCTATTTTTTTAAATGAGTTGTTTTCCCACTTTTCAATATTGTATTCAGCCACTTGATATCTCATTAGAAGCTAGAAACTCGAAGCTACACGCTGGTGCAAAAAAATGAGAAAATCGAAAAGTTAACACCGAGAATGAAAACTTTAAAAAATTTGACGGAAGATTTAATGATTTTGACGTGTGTTTTTAGATTTGGCTGATCTTTACATTTAAATGTATTAACTTATTTGAATAGGGCACAAACTGAAAGGGCACGGACGAGACTTTTTTCTGCCACCTTCTGGCTCTTTTCTGCCACTTTTGGCTTCTTTCTGCCACTTTTGCAAATTTAGTTGACAAAAATCTTTCTTTTTTCTAACTATGAATAATTTTTTCACCCGAGTGTAGCCCAGGATCTCAGCTTTCTAATAAGCTATCAACAGACATAATGAAGTTTTAAAAGTTGGAGGAAAAAGTCTTTGAATAGAGTACATTTTTTTTTAAATTCTTCTCCTTCCCGTTAAAACAGACCTTTGACATTAAAAAGTATGTGGAAAATTTTACGAACAAATAATGTTCACGAACAAATAATGATACGATGTCTGTAATCATACAAATAATAGCTTTTGCTACATTTGTAGTTATCATGAATCAAGGATGTGTCAGCAAAGATTAAATGCAGCATTGCAATCATTTAAAAACACGATTATGAATGCTATTATAGAATGCTTAAAGGAGCACGCCGTGCATTACACGGAGAAAAGGCCACGGTTTTTTAAGCCATTCACTTTAGATTTTTGAAGAAAAAAATTTGCGGAAAATTAAAAACTACTCGAATTTGACTATAAAAACGTGTTCCAAATTTAAAATGGTTTGTAATTTT
>SADC01001031.1:0-33573 GCA_004194705.1 Ditylenchus dipsaci
CGAGAATATTGAGTTGTATGAAAAGTTAAATGGAATCATGACATCCCACCCACAATCGTGCGCTGAACACGGTTTTACGATACCAAAACAGCGAATTTACTCACCAAAATCTCAGTATCAGGTAGCTTCGAGCCTGAATGGTCATTTTTTCATAACTCGAATGTCTGTCTATGTTTTGATTTTCCAAACCAGCATCTACAGTCACCTTGAACCATTTTGTACCCCAGATATAAACTAAATCTCTAAGTACGTTTTCTGAAGGCGAAGAAACGCACATTTGAGGAAGCCACAGGGTTGGAAATTTTGACAAAACCATTTTAAGACACTATCTGACAAAAAAAGTTTGTGTTTTCAAGTGGTGGCTACCTAGAAGAAGGGTTTCAGATCAAAAGTATGAAGAGAATCTGAGAAGTACCCAGGAGGTATACCAAGATGGTTTAAACTAGGTGAGAAAAACTCCCTGAAAAGGGTACCCAGGAGATGGTACCCGCGTATCGTACTCAACTGAGGAGCTTTTATCAAACCATGTTCAGCATGTCCGAATTAGTCCAGAAAATAGGTTTTGGAGTAGGGTTGTTACACAGTTAACTTGAATTTTCAAATTTTTTGACTTTATTTTTATTTTGATGTGTGTTTTTCCCCAAAATTTAAAATTAAATTAATCGATTTATATTAGTCTGAATCGAAATTGTTTTTATCAAAATAGATCAATTTTATGAATTGAATGAAGAAATTTTTATATTACTGTGTGGGCACTGAAATAGGCTTTCAGTTGTGGGGTTACCGTATTTTCTCTATTAATTACCCCGGGGTAATTATTTTTCAACCCCGGAAAAATCGAAAAAAAATTATTTTGATTTTGAGATTTTTAGGTGGTTAACCAAAATCTAAAAAAGTGGAATCAACTAAGTTCGTGGTGATTGAGAAAACGCAAAAAACAGATTTGCAAAATAATTTTTTTGAGCTGAGATACAGCGTGCTTATGGGGGGTAATTAATAGAGAGGGGGTAATAAATAGAGAAAATACGGTACATGATTAAAATTTTGGGGAAAAACACACATCAAAACAAAAATAAAGTCAAAAAATTTGAAAATTCAAGTTAACTGTGTAACAACCCTATTTTGTAGCATAAAAAGTGAAAAAAATTGCTTCAAGGACCATAGCCGTCTCCGACAACGAGAATTTCAAATGTTTGAATTCGCGCGGGACAGTTCTCTTTCGTCTCGCACAGTACTCTTTTGACCTGCTTCCAATGACTCAAAAGAGTACAATGAAAGACGAAAGAGAACTGTCCCGTGCGAACTCAAACATTTGAAATTCTCGTTGTCGGAGATGGCTATGGTCCTTTCAGGTGAACGACCACTTGGTTTGGTTGGTGGATGGATCATCCAGTAGAACTGAGGTTTAATTATATAATAAAAATATTAAGTGATAGGAGTCTTTCACATGACAAACAACAACTCATGACAAATGATTAATTTAAAAACTCTATTACGGAAAGAGTTGACTGCATTTTTGCGTATTGGACACCTTAATGAACCAAGAGGACACCCAACAGATTTTTACACCCAGGGTAAATCAAGACCACTACGGATGGATCTAAGCCATCGGTAGTTGATCTGGACTAGTGAAAGTGTATTAGGACCACTTAGGGTAAATCTGGACCATTTGGGGTGGAGTTGAACCACTGAGGGAAATAAATTATTGAAGGTTGATATGAACAACTGAGAGTGGATCTGGACCGCTGAAGTTGAATCAGGTAGGATCAAGTGGCCTTCAATATTCCTTTTCCTTTCCTATACCGGCCATCTTAAGGTTGGCGGTAAGGATGCATATGACACCAGAATTAAAAATCTTTTGAATAAAAAAATCCTCTTAAGACAAATTTGAGCGGGAATTTACCGAGGGGCAATTTACCGTATTTCCTCTAATAAGCGCCCGGGTCGCTTTTTTTCAAACAACCAAAAATCGGAAAATTTTGAATTCGATTCCGAGATTTTCGGGTGCTCAACCAAAATTTAAAAAGTGGAATCGGTAGAGCTCATGGGAGTTAAGAAAACGTATCAAACAGCTTTGCAAAATATTGCTTCTACACTGAGATCCAGACCCTCAAAGTCGAGAGGGGGCCGCTTATTAGAGCGGGGGCGCTTATTATAGAAAATACGGTACCTGAGGGGCAATTTACCGCCGCCCCTATAAATGTGGTTTAATTTGAATTAAAACGATTTCCGTGCGGGACCAGATACGGAAAGGAGATACACCCCCGGGGTGTTAAAGGAAGGGGCCCCTTTAAAGGGTCATGCCCACGCTAATAAGAGGTGGTGCCCGGGAATTCAAATTTTTTTCTTAACTATTGAACTTCTGTACAGATTTTTCAGCTTGGTTTCTAACAAAACAAGTCCTAGAATTGAATTTTAGGTATGGTTTTGTTAGAAACCAGGTTGAAAAATCCGTATAGAACTTCAATGATTAGGAAAAAAAATTGAATTCCCGGGCACCACCTCTTATTAGCGTGGGCATGCCCCTTTAACAGCTTTCACCCTCCCTTTAAGTTGGTAGAGCTGCTGTAATTTTATTAATGCTCAAATTCTCAATAAAAAATTTAATTTTTTTTTCATTTGACTCTTGAAGTAAGAGCACTCAATATAACAGCACTTTGACCCCACGTGTTCCAACCTATGAAGATGCATCTGATGTAAATGCACCCGCTTATTATTGTCAAAGTTTATAAATATTTCAAACTAGATGTCCTGGTGAGAAGGTTTTAAATGTTTTTTGAAATGCAACCTGATTTCTATGTGTTTTAGAAGTGCGGTTTACGTTATACTAATGCTGGAGGCCGCTGAGAATTGCCAAACTTACACGAAGTAAAGTTTAAAAACGAAAACAGTTTTTTGAGGTTTTAAACATTTTATAAACTTTTTTAACATTTTTAATTTTAAAAATAATTTCATTTTCATTGTTTCGACAAATAGACATACCAAAAACCAGGGGCTTTTGGACGAAAATTTACGTGGTTATGGCTTGGTTTCGTAATTTTCTCAAAATTTTATCAAAGTTTTAAAAAAATAAAAATCATGTGATAGAGCATAAAAAACTGCATCAGATACCAGTATCAGATCACAAGTGTTACAGTGTGTTCCCCTTTTTTGAGACGATTGAAGAAGTGGCCTGTCAGCCTGGTCATGGATGGATTATTGTGGTTTAATCTTACTGAGTTTAGAATCAATATTTTTGAACGGAATTTTCGGGCAAGTTGTATATCAAAAGATAGCCAAGACTTTGGCGAGTCTTTTCATCGTCACGATGTTCAAATTTAAAAAAAAAAGTGTCGATTTCAGGCTTCTTGAAATAGAGCCAGAATCGCAGATCCATGACCAGGCTGACGGCTAGAGGAAGATTGCCAAAAACGAAAATTGCCAAAAACGAAAATTGCCAAAAAGACGATTGCAAAAACGAAAATTGCCAAAACGACGATTGCCAAAACGAAAATTGCCAAAACGAAGATTGCCAAAACGAAAATTGCCAAAACGAAGATTGCCAAAACGAAAATTGCCAAAACGAAAATTGCCAAAAACGAAAATTGCCAAAACCTGCAGAAATAAAGGCAAATCTTATAAATATAATATGGAATATTCATACCTTTTTCACGTTCAAGGCCAAATTTATTTAATTACATCAACAACAACAACCGCAACAATAATAGTCAGTAGTTCAAAAAATATGTTTTTTGCCTAACTTTGCAGTAGGTATACCACTGATTCTATACAAAAACTGATTCGATGCACCGGTTCGATACAACGACGATTCGATACACCGATTCGATACACTGCCGGTCCGATACACCGATTCGATACACGATCACACGACATTTGCGCCCCACGACATTCGCGCTTCGACACTTGTGCCCCTTACTTTCGACACTTACCTCTCGCCTAAACTAAACCTAAGTAAAAAATGCATCTTGAGATTCTTTGTGCCACATAACACTGACGAGAACATGGTAACATAGCATAAAATAAGATGTAAAGCCAATTTTCTGGTATGGAAATACAGTCGAACCTCCTAATAACGATCACATCCATTAACGATCACCGACGAAACCTTTGGTTGGTCAACTTCAAATTTAGGCGAACTGACCCCCCTGACCCCATTAACGATCACTCCTATTAACGATCACCTCTCAATAACGACCACTTGAGGCCGGTCCCGCGCAAGTGTCGGGGCACAAATGTCGTGGGGCGCAAGTGTCGTAGCGTAAATTTCGCGTGATCCTTTCATCCCTGCTTCTCTATCGAGGCTCTCTATGAAGAGTAACCTTCTGTTAGAGAGAATACGGTATTTTCAGAAAAATCATCCTCTTCATACTTTTTAGTTTTTGGCTGAAAATAAAAACTACCAATAACTCTACAATGGCTAATTTAAGAGCTAAGATCTCGGGCTATTCAAGGAGTGTAAGGCAATATCAAAATTCTAAAATCTAATTTAGTATTGGGCATGTTTGGATGGTAACGCTTTTTTGACTTCAGAGACCGAAATTGGTCGTATAGGGGGAAATCATTTTTGTCGCTAACACCATAGTGTTTCCTAGAATGTCAGCTTTCGTTAAAAAAAAAAGATCGTTGAAAAGACGGGTTTTAAGAGGGGGATATGCCTACCTTTATGAAACCATAAGATTTGGGATCATGAAAATCCGGACTAAATTTAAACCTTTTTTGCCTCGAAAAAAATTAAAACAGTCAAGTTTGAATTCTAATAGCTGTTTGTAAGCAAATTGAGCACGCTTAGCACGATTTTGTTGTCAAAAATTAAATATTGTCTGCTGCAAAAAGTCTGTATAGGCGCCGATAGGCGCCACCCGACCCTTCTAAAGTGTATTATGCAAATAAAATTACACATCGGTCGTTTTTGGTCATTGAGTTTTCATCGTCAATCTTAAAATTTTAATGATTGGAGTCTACTTTTCAGGTCTGTCAATATACTAATATTTATTGTTGATATTTGCAGAAAATATTTAATGAAAATATAGCTTTCTATAAATCAGCAGTAGCATTCTCAATCAAAAGTCTCATGGTGTTGCCATCAAGTAGCTCATATTCTTCTTCAGTCTTCAGCAATTTGAGTTTTGCAATGGAGTTGCACTGGTTTATGCAGTAAGTCTGTAAGATCCTTTGATTATGCCTTCTTTTTCTAGAAGACCTACCTGGAAGCTGTGCAGACCATATAACTGGGCTAAGTAGAGCTTCTTCGTCATACTGAGAGTACATTCTGCTTCATTGTTCAAAAATAGTTTACATCGGGCAGTGACACTCGAAACCTCTAATTTTTTGGCTACATTAAGAAGACATTCCAAATTAGCTGCTAAAATTTCAGATATACTTGCTGAATTTAAAAACTAGGTACTTTTGCCATTAGGCCAATACCCCCCCCCCCTATCCTTCCCACTTTTGCCTTGGCTCCTCTATTGTGTTTTATGTGTAGGCAAGAATTTATTAGAAGGATTCAAACAAGGACGCAACCAAATCACCAACAAAAACCCACCAAAGCAAAGAATCGCCAACATCCGAACTCGACAGGTAATTGGTAAATTGTAAATCTAGGAAAATTGACCCGCAGTAAATTGACCCGCGGAAAATTGACCCGCGGTAACTTGACCCGCTGGTAAATTGACCCGCGGTAACGTGAACCTCCAAATTTGTCTTGACAGGATTTTTTGGTCCACACTTTTCAAATCCGTGCATATTGAAAATTTTTGCGGGAATTTAAATTTTTTTAGTCTGAACCAACCAAACCAAGTGGTCGTCCACTTGGAGCAAAATTTTTTTTACTTTTTCGGGTTCCAAAACCCTTTTAATAGACTAATTCGGGCATGCTGAAGATGGTTTGACAGTGGTAAAATCCCGTTTTATCAAGAAATTTTTGATTTATCGCTAACGATTGATTTTGATAAATCAAGAATTAGCAATAACTCAAAAAATTTCTAGATAAACTACGACCTACTGGATTCACAATCATCCCCTATAAGTGGGTCGGGTGGTTTAGGCACCCTCCAGAGGATTAGAGTATTCACCAAGTGGATTGGGTACCTTGAGGATGGTTTAGGTACCCTTCAGTAACTCTGAATGCCCTTGAGGTAGATTGGGTAACATTTAAACAACCTCCAGATGGTTTCAGCACCCTACAAATTAATTGGGTACCCTCCAGGTGAATTGGGTGCAATTCAGGTAAATTAGGTACTCTCCAGGTAGTTTCAATACCCTCTACGTGGGTCCGCCGCACATTCTAGACCTATTTTGCCGAAAAATTACTTCAAAGGGGTTCTATGATATTTTCCTGTCAAGAAAAATTTGGAGGTTCAATCCTAAATCCTAATCCTAAAAAATGCACAAGGCTGCAAAGTTGAGGGTGGCAAGGCAAATAGAAGTGGGAGTGGGGTGACGGGAAATAGAGTTGGGAAAGGACTAGTGAGAACTACAGTCAACTCTCGATACAGTGTACCCTCGATATAGTGTAGATCTCGATATAGTGTATATTTTTCAACCTCATTTAGTCAGCTGTAAGCCAAACTGGCTTACAGTGTACCCTCGATATAGTCTAGCCTCGATACAGTGTAGATTTTTTCTGGTCCCCCAGCCTACACTGTATCGAGAGTTGACTGTAAAACAAACCTGTGACTTGCTTGCTGGAAGGGTAGATAAAATCTAGAATGACAAGAACTTCTTCTAAGCCAATGTCCTCACTCAGAGTGATTTCATTTGACTTGGTCGAAGTGAATAAGAGTGGATTTTGGCGGAGTATATTGACAACAGCTAAATAAGTGTTGTGAAAAGTATACATTTATGTGAATATGAGTGTAAAAATACCGAAAAAAACATTTGCAATATTTTTGAAAATTTAAGAATTTTGAAAAAATAAATTCTTACACTTTTGTTAGCATGCAGAACTTTTCCTTCGATAACAACTTTGCAATCATTAAAGCAGTCAGGTATCCCATATTTGTTTGTAATTCTAAATATTCGACTACCAAGGATATCAAGTATATCATTGACAATAACTGCTTACGTGTCAGTGCTAGTTACTGCTCTCTGGGTGTCTTGTGTTTCGCCAATTTCAGGCTGTAAAGCAACTTTTAGGCGCTTTGTGTGTTCAGAAAATCCGACTCCTTCGACTTCTGCACTAGGTTTTGCAATGAAGTTGCCATCTAAAAGTTTGTATGTATAGTAAGAGTAAAGGGTGGCCCTAATTCGTCCCGTATTCGTTTAGCAATGGAATACTCAACAAAACAGAAAATTTTATCAGTTATGCTGTTCGGAATGCACGGTTGTTCAAGTATTGAAAAAAGTTCGTGAAAAAGCAATCGCTTAAAATGAATCGACATTCGCGAACGGAAAGAAGAAAACATTTGGCACCAAATAAATGATCAAACTTTCTGATCAGTATAGTATTCCATTGCTAAAAAAAACCTTGAATTATCGGTAAAAATCATTTTTTGATCCGAAACTTACGATTCGGGTGTTAAATAAATTTTATGACTTGTTTTATTGAATAATGAAAAATCTCGACGAACGACCGAAAAAAAAGGTTATCGCCGAAACGAAACAGGTGACGAATTGGGGTCACACTGTACATATATTAGAAGTAAATCTGTGTGATCGATATAAAAATTTGAACTATGAACCTGGAAATATCTGCTCCCCCCGCTCTATGGCCGTATCCTTAGATGTTCGTAGGTCTGTGTCCGTAGGTGGTGTTAGCGAGGAAGTTTCCAACTTAACAGATAGAGCAGTTAAAGCATCCTTTTTCTGCTGATTCGAGTCAGGTTTCTTAGCTGAATCAGTCAGCTCATTTTCACTGCTTCTCTGTATAATTTTGCAATGATTTTTCTGATCGTTGGGTGGCCTAAAGTACTGCCTTTATGGCTCTAATATAAGCGAAAATCTACAAACTTGTTCGGACAGGGGACATGTTTCCTACAAAATGCGAGGAATCGGAGGAATCCCTTTGATAAACAGGCCGAGTTGTTTCTTTATCCCAGCGAGACCTGGAGGGTTCTGGACAAGCAGCCTTTTTGTTGGCATCGCTGGCAACAGCTGGTAATACCTCTTTTCTGTATGTAGCAGGCCTGACCGTGACGGCCGTAGCCGCACAAAATGGTATTGTGCAACTCGCGAATAGCTATTTCTGCTCCATATGCATCCTCGAAATCCTGCAAATGGATGATAATATAATTTTTGAGTTTTTAAACCTACCACAAATGCATAGTCAAGTTTACGAAAAACATCTGTAATTCTGCCACATCTACGAAAAAATTGGCCTAGGTCATCATTTGTCATAAACTCATTCAAGCGTCCAACGAAAACTCGGTTAAATGACATTTTGTAATCTGATTAAAAATGAATGTAATGTTTTATATATAATGAAAGGTTCAAAAAATGTTATTACTATTCTTTGTGATTATTGACATTATAGAGAGAAAAATTAATCGATCAATCAAAAATCAAATTACTGTTGAATGGAAAATCGGCGCCAATTAGACATAGGGTTTAGTGCCAATTGTCCATGCCGATTGGCGTTAATTAGCCAGAGCAATTGCTCAATGTTGCTCAATTGTCCAATCGCACACCCCTAAAATTTCAGAAGTTTGTCTTAAATTCCACGCTTTCTTAAAAATCAATCAGAATTATTCGAAAAATATAAGTTTAGGCATTTTTCTTTTTTTCTTTTATAGGTTGCAAGCAGGGCTGAGCATGTGCTGAACTTTGGAGCAGTCCATCCCACTGCTCTTACTGAAACATCTTGGACGTGCTAACCCGGTACTCTTTTTTTAAATACGGTGTTAAGTTATTGAGATTTTGCTTTTTAAGTGGCAAAACTGCAGGTTTTTAAAAAAGGACCCGTAAAATTGGAATCTCGATCAAATTTAGGACCAGACTGTCTAAAAATCGTGCTATTTACTATTTGGCACTGTCTAGGTAGTGGAAACCAGGTATCCAAGCAGTGGTGCTAATACATATATACCTAGGTATTCCGGTGATAATAGCCAGATAACCAGGTGTTATTAATATTATTATTACTCAAGTGGTAGTTTCTATGAATAAAAAATTTAAAGCCTAGGTGTTCAATTAACAATACTCATGAACTAGGGTCAACCGTGTCTGTAAGCGTGAGGCTCGGCATAGAATTTTACACCTCATCACAAAATGTATTAGATATGTACCAGGCCATGCAAAAGAGCTATAATTTTTCTGTTTTTATGAAGTTTGTTTTTGTTCTTTGTTTTGTTTGTGGATGCGCCCAGTACTAACAAATGTGCCATACTTATTGTTTATTGTTTTACAAAAAAAAACAACGAACAACCACTATGAATCAGTACAAACAATAAATTACACAAAAAATACTACAGTCAAACCTCGATAATCCGCCACCCAAAAAGTTCGTTCCCGCCTAGGGTCCAACACTTTTTTTACCCCGATTTCTGAATATTTTTGCAAGTTCTGTTTTGACAGTCTGGTCGCAAATATCGTGAGGATTCCGATTTTGCCGATCGTTTTTCATAATTATAAAAAAAATTCTCTAAAAGAGCAAAACCTCGATAAACCGCCACCCTATTTTTAAAAAAGGGTGGCGGATTATCGAGGTTTTGCTTTTTTAGATGGAGATTTTTCATAATTCTGAAAAACGATCGGCAAAATCGGAATCCTCACGATATTTGCGACCAGACTGTCAAAACAGAACTTGCAAAAATATTCAGAAATCGGGGTAAAAAAAGTGTCGGACCCTAGGCGGGAACGAACTTTTTGGGGTGGCGGATTATCGAGTTTTGACTGTAATTACCAGTTCGATATCGAAAAGGTCACTGAACCCGACCAAACAGCATAGGTGAGCAAAAATATACTCTTACACACATAACTAGCAGCAATACGGCTAAAAAGTCATTCAGTCTACTTCGATAAAAATGAATTTTCACGCGTACGACTAAATTTGACCTCTAAAAATTGCTTAAAGGGCCATAATTGTCGGTGACAATGGGAATTTGGCAAATTCAAATGCGCGCGGGACACTTTTTTATGCTGAAATTATTTTTTTGATTATTTATTATGTTTTAACATTAATGATCAAAAGTAACAGAGCAGACACAGGAACCGAGCCTAAGATCGATAATCACCGCATAGCGCTGCTATATCACTGTGAACCTATAGCTATACCATCCCCTCTGATCACTGAGGACAGCAGCCCAAGTGACAGCCCCCTCCAAAGAGCATTTTTCCCTAAGCCAACTTTTTTTCATTTTTCACCTATTTCAAACCTTTTGCATCGACAATACCAAGGCTATTTAAATTCGCCAAATTCTCATTGTCATCAACAAGTATGGTCTTTTAATCAAAACGTTTTATCGAAGTTACTAAAATGCTCACAAGTCACAACTCTAAGGTTTGAATCAATAGTTATAACAATCATTGGAAATCACGTTATAATTTCAACACCCAGAACATATTTTTGACACGAAGATATACAACGTCACGAATTTGGTGAAGACAAACAAAATAAATCAAGCACCAGTGAGAACATAAACAATTAAGTCAAACCAATAAAAAAAATTATTCTGGCTGCCGAAGTTTTTCGCCTGATTTCGAATAGTCTCCAATTTTCCCCCATAAAAATTTTAAAATGGCTAAACTTGATTAAGCGCAATTTTCATTTGCTTTATAATGTCAAAACAGGATTTTCCATTCATTTTTGATATGGTTTGGGACCTACTCATCCTGCCTATCAGCCATAACCACAGCAGAAATTAAGGAATGTGGGAGTACGACTTTTGTCACAGTAAATTTACATTTATTTTAAATCGTGTTTTTATATTACATAATTTTTTTAAAGTTCTAAAAAATTCAATCTCATGTTGAACGCAAGAAATGAACTATAGATGTTTGAAATCGGGCGAATCACTTGGGCCTCCACCTAAAAAATAAAAAGAACCCTTATTTCTTCTGATTCACAGAATCAGCTCTTATACTACAAACAGTGGATACAGTAGTGTTGTTTTGGTCGTTGTTGTCATCATCCTCCTCGTCCTGTTGTTGATCTGTCCCTTCCGATTTGTCCCGAGTAATCACGATAAAGGGTCTTTGCTCATCTCCTCTACTGGCTGAACCCAGCTCATTGTTGATAAGACTTCCATTGACTGAACAAGGCCCTAATTTTGTGCTGTGCATTTCTAATGGAACCATTCTTCTAAAAAAATTATATGCTTTAAAAAAAGGGTTCTTTTTGGTTATCGGGAATACCCGACCTCAGTCGTGCTAAGACAATTTATGCGTAAGAATCGGGTATTCCCGATAACCAAAAAGAACCAAAAAAAGTTCTTCAAATAAAAAAAACTTGCTTGTAGAAAACTATCCAGAGAATTAAAGTAAAGGTGATCACTACAATTTCTACAATCCACGTGATGGAGGGCCATAAGATGTGTAAAGTGAACTGAAAATCGATTTTGAGTTTTCGGTGAACTAATTGTTATTTAGATTACCTTATAACCACAGGTCCGATCATTCTCGCACTGCCACCACTCATTTGTAGAATGCCTTGTTGAGTGCCCTAAAAATCTTAATTTTTTATATAAAAAATAAAGCGAAGGACAGTCTACCTGTCTTCTAGGCCCAATAATCCTAGAGAAGAGAGTGTTCAAGGCAATGTTGATGTTGGGAAGGCAAGCCCAATAAACAGAATGTAGCAACCGTAGAAAACTATTGGATTCAAGGGTTTGACCAGTGTGCACCACGAAAATCTATGAATATCAGAATTAGGTAAATAACTTTAATATCAAAGTCGAATCTAACCTATCGATATTGCATCCAAGGGCACCCGTTTTGTTGTGCACAGCTGAAACAAAGTACTGTTTTATCTGTAATAAGAGGCCATGCCCTAAAGAGGTTTTTTAAAAGAAGATTTAAAGGGGCATGCCTATGCTAATGTGCCTGGGGGTCAAGAGGTGGTGCCTGGAAGTCAAAATTTTCCTAATCATTGAACTTCTGTGCGGATTTCTCAACTTGTTTCTAACCAAACAAGGCTAGAATTTAGTTTTAGGTAAAGTTTTGTTAGAAACTAAGCTGAAATCCGTGAAAAAGTTCAATAATGAGGAAAATTTTTTGAGTTCCCGGCACCAACTCTTATTAGGGTGGGCGATTCCCACGCTATTTATGCTTTTTTAATGTGGCATGCCCACTGAGCATGCCCCTTTAAAAAAGGTCAGAAAAGGACTTGGTAAAGTTTTAAAAATTTAAAATAACACTAACTTGTACTGTTGAAAGTTTGAATATGGCCAGACAGAAAAGGGTAAGAATAGGTCAATAAATGGAACACAATCAAGGCTGCCAATGAGATCATGCAGTTGAGGCGAAAGTTCATCCTTAAAGATTTTTATAACTTATTAGTTCTTTGACTTTTGACTTGTTGACGTACAATTTGTCTAGACGAAAGACAATAAAGCAAATGTAGGTGAGAAAAGCTAGGAAACTCATAATAGCTTGAGCAGTAGCCATGTATTCCACCACCTGGGTGTGTGTCCAAGAAAACATTACTGCAGCTAAAGGGGCTCCAATCCTAAATGAATATTAAATTAACATTCTTTGTCGTCTACTTTCTTCAAACTCACGTTTCCAAATTGGTATTTACAAACATTTGAGTGAAACGAGTTAGATGACAAAGAGCCACGGCTACTGGATCAAATTTGGGTATCAGACTAATTTTCTGACCATCCGCCTAAAACGCAATCTTTATTTTGATTATCCACTATGGCCAACTTACAGTGATTGAATGGCTTTTACCAGGCACAATGCCGGCATAACTCTCTCTGAATAAGAAATAAATTGCTGCAGCAGACACTAGATTCATAGCACAAGCCATGTATGCCGGGGCTGTGTACATGCTGCAAAAAATGTAAGCTCAAAAAATTTACTACATCAGTTAGACTATAAATACCTAAGCCTCATTTTGACACCCAGCAAGTTGATTTTCCAACCAGGGTATCCAATTGGTGTGAACAGCAGTTGAAACGCTGGTCCCATGGTCATACCTAAGTCTCTGACATATTAACATATTTATTCTAATAAAGCTGCATACCTAAGGCAACACCACCAGTCACCTGTAAATTATTCAGAATTTATTAAAAGGCTACAAAAGACTTGAAAAAAAAACTTACAAAAGCAATGGCTCTGGAGCGATCTTTGGGCACACTAGCTGTGGAAGCGTAAGCTTTTAGCAAACTAATATTACTGGAGCCAATTCCAGTGATGAAGCGACCGATCAACAAAGAAATTTCCTTCTACCGGGTGGCAGTAGTTGGACAGAAGTAGACAGCATTCCCAAAAAACATCAAAGCAACACCCACATATAGCAAGCCATTGATTTTGCGTAGACGATTACTCAGATAGCCAACTACTGGAGAACTGAGCATTTGACCCAGAGAATAGACTGCCACTATAGACCCGAAGAAGCGTTCTGTAGAAGACTTGTCGATCTAAAGTAGTTTTGTTTGCTCTTACAAATTAAGCCTTCTCGAAAAAAAAATCAGAAAGAAAAAAATTAACTTACAATCTGCAGGAAAGGCCACAAAGAGCTGAAGTAGAGACTGAACTGAACGGCACAGCAAAATGAAAGGAAAGTGGCTATATACAGGGAACACCAGTCTGACTTTCCAGTGACTGTAGCAATACTGGCTGTTTCTATGCAATCACCCGGAGGTATAATTGAAATAGGGGTAACTGGTGGAGGTTCTGAGCCTAAACTCATCTCAAAGCCATCTTCTTCGTCTTCCTCATCCTCTTCTTTAGTCAAATTTGGTGGTCCTCGTCCAGCGAGGTGGAGGAATAATCAGGAGGTCTGGTAAATACCATTTGGGAGTCTAAAATTGTTTTTTAAATAAATAAGCTTGCAGTGAAAGACAGCTGAAAGGGGTCTTTTAAGCAAATGAGCAAGAAGCTAGACATAAGCAATGACTGGTTGATGAAATATAAATTTCATCACATAACTTTGGATTAATTTTCAATGTAATACTTTAAGAGACAGCTCTCATATTAGGTACTTCAGCTCAACAAAATCTCTGAAAATTGCACTAAAGCATTACAAATACTTGTCACTAAAATATTTTCACAAAATTGATTTTAGAAGAGATGAAGATTTTTCTCAAAATTTTGCTAAAAAAGGTATTTTTGACAGAATTTTAGATAAAAACAGTTCAGACAAATTATAAAAATTGAATTTAGGTTAAAATAATTTCGCGTAGCCTCTGGCAACCTACCTGAGTTTGTATATGAACGGACAAGGTTAGATTTGAGACAAATCTGATTCGAGACACCTGGTTGGAGATAATACTAATTCGGCTGCTGCAGCGGTATGCTTTTTGTCTTTTATGGGCATTCCACACAAATATGAAATGCGTCCCATTAAAAACAAGTACTTTCTGAAAAGATGCCTCGAATCAGATTTGTCTCGAATCTTGTTTCTGTCAGTTAAACAAGTGAAATATTTGATGCAAACTTTGTTTTTACGGAAAGCGTAGGGTAGTGCTTCTAAGAAAAAAGACTACATACTGTTTTTGATATTGTTCGACCCTGAATAATTAAAGCAGTTGAAGAATAAATTAGAAACAAGTGTATAATGAGCGATATAGATGTTCAAAAATAGGATTTAGCTACTAGTAGAACAAAACAACAAGAAGCAGAGAAAAGAGCACAAAGAACGTCTGGCGCTACAGAGCTTTTATTATTGATTATGTTGGCAAAGCTCACACACCAAACAGCCAAAGAAATGATAGACTAGGCAAGCATTGGATAAATAAGCTAGAGAAGGCAAGCAGGAACCACAAGTAAGTAGGACAGTCTACTACCCACAGCTTCTTTTGACTAAACATTTAAGCATTTTCTTGTTGGCTGTTTTTTTACAAGTTTGAGATACCAAATGACGACAGGAAAGCAGCAAACATCTATTTTTAAGTGCTGTTAGGTTAGCTAAACTAATGGTCTCTAAGTTAGAGACTCTAACTACTACTTATTAGTTGTAATTAAAAGCATGCTTATAAGAAAAATTAGCGCGTTAATGGCATATGCACATCAAAAAATAGTTGTCAACTGTTGTAAATGAAGTACACCATCAAAAGTCTTAAATTACCCGCTGTTTTAGTTGTATTTCTCTCAATTTTATGGGTCTCAGTACAGTCAACTCTCGATTTTACGCCACCCCAAAAAGTTCGTTGCTATCTAAGGTCGTTTCACCTTTCATCTGGATTTTTTGAAGTCTTTTGTCTAACCTGATTCGATAGTACTATCAGAAATATCGTAGAGATCACAGTTGCACGCACAATTTTTTTGGCGCCGGGCGCCGGCACCGGCGCCGGGTTTTTCAAAAAATCAGCGCGGGCGCATTACGTGGCGCCGGTCATCTTTGGGCGCCGGGCGCCGGAAAAATCTAAAAGTAACTAAAAATGTTTGTTTCACAAAAAGTTCGTTTTTTCATTATCAATAAGAAAAATGACATGATTTTATCTTTCTCTTGTTATACATAAAATGGTTATACATCTTTACAATTATCGATGCGTTAGACTTTTTCCTTCAGCTGTTCGCATTGAAGTAATATACACGTGCAATTCACTTGCACAAATAAACAACATGTCATACGCTAGCATGGCCAGTGATAAGTAAAACCTAGACCAGTAATAAGCTTGTTAAGTCACTTAACTTGAGTGCATGCAAAATAGTGTAAGTTGAAGTTCATTGTAACAAGTTCAATTGCTGAAACTCCTTCAATTTCATAATTTTTTCTGGTTAACTATATGTACAAAAAAGAATGAATAGTGTTATTTTTTAAAGCGAAAATCAATAAAAAAAATTAAAAAGATTGCAAATATTTTGAGAAAAGACATATTAAAAATACTGAAATTAGCTTGAAAAACGGGCGCTAGGCGCCGGAGCCGGAGTTATTTAAAATCGGCACCGCGTCGGCGCCCTTTTTTCTGAAAGTTTTCGGGGTGCACACCGGCGCCGGCGCCCGTGCAACTATGGTAGAGATTACGATTCTACCGGTCATTTTCTCAAATAACAGCCAATTAACCATTAAGACCCGCACCTCTCGATTTTACGCCACCCTTTTTGAAAAACGGTTGGCGTAAAATCGAGAGTGCGGGTCTTAATAGTAAAGTGGCTGTTATTTGAGAAAATGACCGGTAGAATCGTAATCTCTACGATATTCCGGACTATACTGAAGAATCAGTTTTGGTAAAAGGCTTAAAAATTAGGGTAAAAAGTGTCGGACCCTAGGTGGAACAAACTTTTTGGGGTGGCGTAAAATCAAGAGTTGACTGCTTTCCATAAAGCTATCAAACTCAATAATTGATTCCAAAAATATAGATATTTATGGGGTTGATTGAAGTAAGTGTTATTTTTAATCTCCAAATTTTAAATTTTAATTTTTTTTAATCAAGTCTAATAAATAAATATCATAACAATAACATGAAAATCGTTACGTTAAAAATTCACATGTAAAACCCTAAAAAAATCAGCGGTGATTTCAGACCTTTGAAGTATTTTTTCAATACGATCATTTATTAAATTTAGCAAAACACACTCAAATTTTGGGTGCATAGTTTCGCCCCCTTTTGGACAAATGTCCAAATGGGACAAAACGTTTTGCCCCCTTTTGGAAATTTGTCCAAAAGGGGGCGAACTGCTAATTTTGCCTTGGTCCGTCCTGTTGATTTTTTTTGCAATTTTTTTTCAGTCTAATTGCGTAAGAAGCCGTGTTATAAGACGTTTCCCCTCATTTTTTAACGGAAAGACAAATTGTATGTCAAAACTTCGTACCGTTTTGTAACTCACCCAGCCACATGCTGATGTCATGTTTTGTTTTCGATTCTGGTGCGAATTGCTGATGCCTAATGAAGAAAACCGTAGAAAACATGTCAAGAATATTAAGCCTCGTGTCCAATGACTGAGAGGAAATTCCATGTTTTTTTAACGCAGGAAGGGCTGTAAACTTTATTTTGTTCATGAATTTTTTTTCTTTTGGTCACATTTGGTAGCTAAGGTTCAGGGCTACCCAATAAAAATTTTTCCAGCCACAAATCTCTGAAAAAACTTTGATAAAAATGCGTTTCCTCTCACTCTGCAATACGGAAAATTTTCGGATTAATTTTAGTGAAGATAGTTCACCCTGTAAAAACAAAAAAAAGCCAGGAGAAAAATATTAAACACTATTAAAACAGCTCTTTCAGCAAAAAAAATACAAAAACACTCAACAGGATGAACCAAGGCAAAATTAGCGGCTCGCCATTTTTGGAAAAAACGATCAGAACGGTACGAAGTTTTGATATAGAATTGGTCTTCCGTTGAAAAACGAAAGGAAACGTCTTGTAACACGGTTTCTCACGCAATTAGACTAAAAAAAATTCAAAAAAAAATCATCAGGGGGACAAAGGCAAAATTAGCAGTTCGCCCCCTTTTGGACAAATGTGCAAAAGGGGGCGGAGTCTAAAAGGGGCGAAACGTCCCTTTACCAAATTTTGGCCCTATTTAAGTATTGGAAAAAAATTCAAAAATCAAAAAAATTTTGAGTTCCCGGGCACCACCTCTTATCAGCGTGGGTATGCCCCTTTAAAGGAAAAACGAAAAGCATAATAATATCATTTTGATTATCGGCTTTAACATCTATCTCTTCGAAAGTGCTATCTGAAAGTTATAAATTTAATTTGTTATGTAAACTATGAAAAAACGTTCTGTGGTTTTAAAAACACTAGGAGATTTATCTTTTGATTGTATTTATAGGCTAGTGTTAGTTTTTTTGAACAATGAACAGTGCGTCTTTGTGTGAACTTTAAAAGTTGAAAAAACTTTTTATAAAAGAAATCCAATATTTGTGCTCTACTCTAAACATCATCTTAAATCGTTTGATGACGCAAAAGTGGGTATTATTTACTTTTGCGATGAACATCAAGGGCACACTGCTGTGCTTCAAATAGAAAGTTAAACAATTAGGTTAGAATAGCTTCCCCATTATTACATTTTTTCAATTTTTCGGTGAGTTTGACAATCTTTTAAGAAGCTGAGATCCGGAGTCAAACACTGATGCAAACAAAATTTCAAATCTTCTATAAAAAATTGGTTCTACATTTTTATTAGCCGAGAGTCAAATATCACGGTGAGCAGCGGCAAGCAGCAACAAAAGGGCAAAAGGCAAAAAAATTTACATTGAGGTTTCAAGGTCACATTAAGACATTAAATTGTCTTCAATAAAATCGTACGATTAAAAAAGACTGTCTTTATAAGATACCGTATTTCCTCTAATAAACGCGCAGGCGCGCTTATTTTTTCGGATCCCGAAAATCGGAAAATTTTTAAGTCAATCTTGATATTTTTGACCGAAAATCAAAAATCGAATAAGCAGAATCGGTAGAGCTTGCGTAAGTTAAGAAAATGCAAAAAAAACAGATCGGAAAAAATTTGCTGTTCCGAGATTCAAACCCTCAAAGTCAGGGGGGCGCGTTCATTAGAGGGGGCGCGTTAATTAGAAGAAATACGGTAATATAAATGTATAAAATATTTGAAATGTACACACATATATGTAAAACAGTATACAGCGGCAGATCGAAAAATAAGCGGCAACGTCGGCGAATCAAATTACAGCGGCGATCGGCACTCGCCGCCCTTCGCTCATCCAAGTATGCTCTGGTCCCGCAGTGAGGACTTAAATTGAGGATCCAAATGAGGACGCTGAGTGCTCAATCATACGTTGCTTTTTGTAAATAATAGTGATAAATAATAAATCAGATTTTTCCTTCATAATTTTTTTTCGGAACTTTAAAAATTGACCGCCTTAGTAATTGACCTTGTATTTAGATGAACTTGCGGTACCAGGCTTCTTCAAAGTTTCTTGCTTTATCTAGCTGTGTCCATCATTTTAGCAACCAGTCAATTTTTTTCCATACAAAGAAATTTCAATCACTATTTTTAGGTTTTTTGTGCCGGCTTTTGCCCGATTGCCTTGAAAGTTATAATTTGAAGCCAAAAAGAAATTCAATATCATTTCTTTTTAAAACCTAGTTTCAAAATTACGTGTCTTTCGTTAAAAATAATTATCTTTTATGGTTTTAGGATAATATCATTCTTTTTTATGCGCTTAAACTAGAAAATAGAATTTTTATCAAACACAAGAGAACTCAATCGGTCAGCCGTAGATTTTAGTTAAAAATTATTGTCAAAAAAATAATAAAAACTTAAAAGGTCGGCAATCCAAATTGTTTATTCAAACCGAGAGTCATCTCAAGTTTTTGAAGCTGTCTTATATCTTTTATAAGGCTTTTCTAGTGACTTTTAAGTAAATCATGAAAAGTTGAAAGAAGCTTCTAAAATACAATTTTATCGAATAATATAAAAGAAAAATTTAAAATGACACACATTAAAAATATAATCGAATTTTATTGAATTTGTTTTATTGCTGATGAGTAATGCTTCTTGGGTCTTATCTCAAACCTTTCCTAAATTAAACACGAAAGTGCGATTACAATCGAGTGTGTTGGTTGAACTCCCACTCAAAACACCTACAATCAGGTAAAAAAAATCGTTTTAGATATTCGTTGCAGGGCTGTAATGGGCCGTAACTATGAAATCGAAAAAAGCAGGGGCCAAGTTGGCTGAAAAAAATTAGGCGTTCGACAAGGCTGAGTTGACTGTGTTTAACCAATCGAAAAAATTACAAATTCAATTTACTAAAAGATAAATGATTTGTTAATTAAATTATTATTTGCATAACAAGAGTTTTAAAAAGAGAACTTCAAGAATCAGAGACTTTATAAATATTAAGACTTCGTAAATCAAAGCAGTAGAAAGATTAGAACTGTGGCCAGTTAGACTTTCTGTTGTATGGCCATCAAAGAAAAGGATTGGTACTTATGCTGTTTGCCCCGCACCATATTTTTTTTAAATTATGGTCAATATCGGTTTCAAATCTTTTTATTAAGCATCACAAATATACTATTCAAACAATTTGTGACCATAAATGATATAAAAATATCGTCAGGTCCAAATATTAGAAATACAGTCGAACTCCGATATAAGGCCACCCCTGGGGACCGGCCGAAGGTGGCCTTATATCGGGGTGGCTTTATATCGGGGGTGAATTTTGACTAATTTCTTTCTTTGCTGGCCAAAAAATTGGTCTCGAGGTGGCCTTATAGCGGGGGTGGCCTTATATGGGGGTGGCCTTATATCGGAGTTCGACTGTACAAGAGAAGACACAAGAATGAATTCGGTACCGCAAGAGCATTATTTCAGTCATATGTATCAGGTTTTGTCTGGAGAAAGAAATTTGAGGGTGACGATATTTTTTTTATCATTTATGGTCACAAATTGTTGAATTGTATAATTGTGATGCTTAATAAAAAGATTTAAAACCGATATTGACCATAATTTAAAAAAAATATGGTGCGGGGGCAAACAGCATAAGTACCAAAGGATTATTGTAGAAACTTTTCCAAGTATTTTGAATGTGATCTCCAGATGGGCTCTAAATCTTGTAAAACTAACACAAAAAGTTTAAAAAAACTTGCTTTCGGTATTTCTGTATTTTCGGTGTTTCCGAGCCGGGCCAGTACACCTTTTGGTTAGGGATTTTGTAATCTAATGGGCCGTAACTATGAAATCAAGAAAAATTACAGTCATTGATATTATATATGTCATTTTTCTTTTAAAAACGCCTTAAACCCTCAAAATTTTAACATGCGTTTGGTGGCTTTTCGATACTTAGCCAACATGTAGTTTGCTAATCTGCATGAAGTCATAACTAAGAATTGTTTTCCACCAAAATTTGTATACCTCTTGTGATGCAATAATTTTCTTGTATTTCATTGACCATTTTATTATTATTGCTCTTCTGCTCAAATAAAATTCCTTTGCGGCACGTGTAGGCATCAACTACAAATTTGCAAAATAAGCATTGGAACCTCTAAACAATCTCGGAAAACCATCGGCGTTGATAACAAGAAGGAAAACAATAACCGTAAAAAGAATGTCAAGCATAATAAAATACCGTTTTTATCTGCCGCTTCTGTGTTTATTCATCAAATTTGCTGGAAAATCGTCAGGCAAAAAATAACTACAACTAGTCTACAAACTGCATAATTGTCTGTTTTAAGAGGATTATATTTGCGGTAGAAGTTTTGCTGGTTCGCCTGCTGGTTTATATAGAAGTGTTGCCCAACAGCTGCTGCTGCCGCTGACTAATAAAAGTGGTAGTGGTGTTGTTATAAAATAAAACAATCAATTGATCTTTTTGGTGCCTAGATAATATAGTTTTTGGTATTTATCTACAAAAGTGCCATGCCTACTGAATTTAGTGATGGTGGGATTTTCTATGAGTGACTTGATATGGTTGTCATGTAGTAGATTATTTTGATCTTATTTTTAGCGGATATAGGGAAACCAGTGCACAACTACGTTTACCGTGCAGTTGCAGCTCTTGGAATATGCACTGCAATTGGTCTTATCTTCGCTTTTATGGGCAGTTCAGTAAGAAACCAGCCAAATAACATTGGTCAGACTAGGCAGTTTCGCAGTCAAGGTAAAGTCAAAAATTTATTTTCACAAGCAGTCTTAAAAATATAATTACCTTGTTGATCCGAGATTTAGATTTATATCTTAAAGTTATTGATAAAGCATGGTATGTCAAAAGTCGGCGCTTTTTGGGTTGAAACAAAAAAATTTGAAAAGGACTACCGTATATTCTTTAATAATCCCCGACTCTCTAATAATCCTCCACCCTAAAGACCTCATATTTAAGCCTAGAGCAAATATTTCACAAACCTGTTTTTTGCGTTTTCTTAATTAGCACGAGCTCTGCTGATTCCACTTTTCAGATTTTGGTCGACTGCCCAAACATTTCAAAATCGACCTGAAATTTTTCCGATTTTTAGGGGTTGAAAAATTGTCCCCCATGGGGGATTAGTAGAGAATATACGGTACATTTCGTAACTATATCTCCTAAACTTACTATTCTTCTTTATAACTTTTGCTGATGTCTGTCATTTATAAGAAATTCTGGCGCTACCGGAGTATACCCCACCCCCACAATTGAAATTTTTTTTAAAGTTTTTCCAAACACCCTATATCGACCTAAAATTGCCTCAGAAGCTCGAAAAAGGCATTATTTCTGTGTTCTAGTCAATAAAAAATTGAGTTTCGGGACCACCCAAATATACCTATTTTGACCATTTTGGAAGGGATTTAGGGCCATATTAGGGTGGGAAAGGACCGAAAAAGGCCAATTTAGTGTGAGAAGGAAGATGTTGAACATAGTTTTGTTGACTGGGGCCTACCGCATAAATAAACTCTGGTATGCACATATTTTTATGCATTCAGAGTCACTTTCGAGTGATTTGCGTCTAAGGTATGTGGGTGTGCGCATCTCAACCCCAAGCAACCAAGCCCCTGCGCCCCGAAGAGGGCGCAGGGGGCTTGGTTGGTTAGAGATGCGCGCACTCACTTACCTTAGACATAATTCCGAGAAGACTCTTAAACAAAAATGCATTTAGAGACTATTTTTGCCCAGCTCCAGTGACCAAAACATGCCAAAACAGGCAAATGGTCGAAATTTCAAAATGTCCAAAACTCAGTTTTTTATTAACCAGAACTTAAAAATAATGTCTTTTTTGAACTTACGAGGCAATTTCGGGTCGATATAGGGTGTTTAAAAACACTTTAAAAAAAATTTTATTTGGGGGGGGGGGGTATACTCCGGTAGGGTCGAAATTCTCAACCACTGTATTCAACAAAATTTGCGCTATCTGTCAATCAAAAACATTACTCACCCCAAAGAACTACAAAAAATTCGGCCCTAAATGAAAATGAGATTGTTTTTTTTGTCTTTGTCCCCTGTTGTTTTTTTATGAATTTTTAATCAAATTTTATTCGAATCTACAACAGACATTCATCAACTGTATATTACGGATAGATCATAACAATTGGTCAACCAATTTTTCCAAGTAGTTCCAGTTTTAAGAACACAAGTTCTTAAGAACAATAGGGGGGGCCAAGGCAAAATAAACAATCCTATTCTCATGTAGGGCCAAAAATTCAAACAAACAAAAATAATTAAAATAAGTAGGGTCGTCGAATCGAGCGCTCGATTTCGAACTTTTCGCTCGAAAGTTCGAAAAATTTCGAATTTCGAGCGGAAATTTCGAATTTCGAGCGCTCGAAAAAAAATTCGAATTATGCTTTCGAATTTCGAGCGCTCGAAAAAAAATTTCGAATTATGCTTTCGAATTTCGAGCGCTCGAAAAAAATTTCGAATTATGATTTCGAATTTTGAGCGCTTATTTTCGAGTTATAGTTTGGAACTTGCAGCACACAAAAAAGAATGTAATGCTGAATTTTTCTTGTTTTAGAAAAATGCCAAGCGAATTTTTGGAAATCTATTAAAGGGGGGGGACACTTGGGGGGGGGGGGGGGTTGAGAAATGGGTTTGTCAACCTGATGAAAAACCCATAAATGGGTTGCAAAAAGATTTTAAATATAAAATTATTAATGTGATTTTATGATGGGTTTCACTACATTTTCGACAATATTTAGTGAAACCCATCATTAAATCACATAAATAATTATATAATAAAAATCTTTTTGCAACCCATTTATGAATTTTTCATCAGGTTGACAAACCCATTTCTCAACCCCCCCAAGTGTCCCCCCCTTTAAGAAAGTTGGTGGAAAGACTATTTTCACTTGTGGGGAAGAGCTTAGACTGCCAAAGAGTAGATCAACAACTCATCTTTCGGGTCACCTGAAATCGGCAAGGCCCAAGGAAAAGTTAGCGAACAAAAAATTGGGACCTTCTGAGGCGAAAAAGGCCAGAGCGGTGCTTTTTGCGATCTCAGAGTCTCCGATCTGCGCCGTTTGATCAAGCGCAACTATGGACAAGAATGGTAGTTTTTTCGGCCGCTTATTCGTTTGGTGTGGTAAAGCGGTCATGTGTGGGGTGCATAGACGTTTCCCCAAAATGAAACTTTTTTCATTTTGGGGAAACGTTTCCCCAAAATGAAACTCAAAAGAGTAAAATATCTCTAAGGGTATATATGGAGATACTTATTTAGACATATTAAGGGTATTTGGCCGCTTCGCGGCCAAAGATCAGCACACTCCACATTGCAAGGGATAGGGGTACATACATGTGTTAACCCCTGACCCTTGCAATGTGGAATATGCTGGACTTTGGCCATCACATTCAGCCAAATACCCTTAATATGTCTAAATAAGTATCTCCATATATACCCTTAGAGATATTTTACTCTTTTGAGTTTCATTTTGGGGAAACGTTTCCCCAAAATGAAAAAGTTTCATTTTGGGGAAACGTCTATATCCCAAAATTTTCGATTTCGAATCGAGCGCTCGAAAATTTTCGAATTTCGAATCGAGCGCTCGAAAATTTCGAATTTCGAATGTCGAATCGAGCGCTCGATTCGAAAATTTCGAATTTCGAATATCGAATCGAGCGCTCGACTCGAAAATTTCGAGCGCTCGACAACCCTAAAAATAAGAGTTTGGCAGAGTCGACCTGCACACTTTAATTGTCTCTATCTCCGAGTTTAGTCGACCAAAAAGTTTTCTGGCCGACCATAGTGTTGCATTTTTTCTCAGCTATCCTTTAAATAATTTAATAATTTTTTCCTTCCAAATAATTTAAGAGAATCTAAAGATGGTTACACATTATTTCTATTGCGATTCAATCCTATCGTGGAGGGAGGCTAGTTTGGCCGAGAAAACCAACTAAGTAGTAGCGAGATGGTACTAGCTTATTGGAATTTCGGCATATTAAACAACCCTAAAGAGGCCATAGTCCCTAGGCCAGAGAAGCTATTTAAAGGCTATTTAAAGTGTGGAGAAAAAAAACTCTTTCATCTATCCATTCATCTTTTGACTCGTTCACTTTTTTTGAATTATTATTCAAAAGTGTATAGTCCCACAGTCGACGCTCAATATAGTTTTGGTCTAATTTAAAGCGGGGAACTTTATATTAGTGCTGTGCCCTAGCCTTCGAGCGAGATTTCGAGACGAGATTTTGATCTCAATTTAGACCGAGCGAGCGAGATTTTTGAGACGAGATCTCGCTCGGGCACAGCACTACTTTATATACGCATCGTCTAGGTTGCAGGTTTCGATACTCCTGGGTGCACACCCTATGTTTTTACTCCATTTTTTAGTGAAATACCTGACTTCTGCGGTCAAAAAGCTTCATAAAAGTTCATAAAAGTATTATTTGTTTGATAAAATAAGTGACTACATTTAAAAACTTTCAGCTACCCAAGATTCCATCTTTGAAAAACTGATAAATAATGTCGATCCGGACAAAATAAAAGAAAATTTGAGAGCTTTGACCCAATCGCCACACCCTGCTGGCACATCAGCCAACTACAAAGTAGCTGATAAAATTGCTGAAATTTGGCGAACAAATGGTCTCGAAGGTATACTTATTTAAATTAAAAATATCAAAACACGAACAAATAATTTTTTAAAGATGTTCATTTTGTTAAGTACAGAGTTCTTCTTTCCTATCCTAACTACTCCAATCCCAACCAGGTGGGGTAAAAAGATTTGATAATTTCATAAAACAATATCAACAAATATGTCAGGTGTCCATTTTGATGGCACAGGCAAAACAATTTTCCAGTCGAAGGTCTTAGTCCAGTTGTGCTCCCAGATGAGCAAGGTGCTCCAGGTACGCAAGACTTTTTATATAAATAAATTGTAGCTTACACCACCGTCTGGGCTGCCAACTTAACAACTTGTAGCCCAAAGTACCGCCTATACATTCTAATAGGTTAATTGAAGGGGTAGGAGAGTGCTGAGAAAGCTTATTTTAAAAGGGAGTTTTTTTCATTGAAAAGAAGGGGTATACCGAATAACTTCTATTAATGCCCCACCCCTGACTTTGAAGATCTATATCTCAGCCTAGATAAAATATTTTACAAATCTGTTTTTTGCGTTTTCTTAACTTCTACAAGTTCTACCGGTTTCGAATTTTTACCAAACTAACTACTAAATTTTGAGATTGAGCCCGAATTCTTTAGGTTTTCGGGGGGTTGAAAAATAATTCCCATTGGGAATTAAAAGAGGTTATGAGGTAATCGTTTTACAATGTAAAATTATTTTTCAAGGCGCCGGCATTCAGTGGCTTGCATATTCTGCCAATGGAACTGTGGAAGGAGATTTGGTTTATTGTCACTTTGGAAGATCAGTCGACTTTCTAAAGCTAGAACAAATGGGAGTTTCGGTCAAAGGTACAGAAAATTTATTTTTAAATCCTCCGAATAAATGCTTTTAGGCAAAATAGCCATTATGCGCTATCACACTGAGTTCAGAGGCAGTAAGGTGCAGCAAGCTACTAAACATGGAGCTATTGGAGCCATTTTGTATTCAGACCCTAAGGAGTGTGCCATGGATGGAACAACTACAGGTTTTCTAAAAATATATTTTGACGACAACTTACTGCTTCAGAGCACGTCTACCCTTCGACAGTTTGGATGCCACCAGAGGGAGTGCAAAGAGGCAGTTTAATGATAGCTGACGGAGATGTACTAACCCCTTTGTATCCATCCAGAGCAGACCTGTATGGTGCAAGGACCATCCAAGAGGTATTTAGACGGCTTAATTTTAGCAAAATTGAATATAGAAGACCAATTAAAGGCTAAAAATGTCGGTCTAATGCCAACTATTCCTGTGCTTCCTCTTAGCTACTCTGATGCCTACCAACTGCTCAGTCGATTAGACGGGCAAGATGTACCAGCAGAGTGGGCAGGTGGACTCAATATTACCTACAAAACTGGGCCTGGATTTACCGGAGACAAGACAACGAAAGCAAGGGTTACTGTGCACGCTTCCACACAAATCAAGTAATTTTTTCTAAAAAAGTTATGTCTAATTAGTAGTCAAATTTTTCAGAGAGATTCGAAATGTGATTGGTTACATTTACGGGCAAGAAGAACCTGACGAGTATGTGATGTTGGGCAACCACTTCGACGCTTGGGTCTACGGAGCTATTGACCTAATAGTGGCACAGCAACTTTGGCTGAGGTGAAAATTTGGGGAAAAACAGTTTGAAAAAAATTTGAAATAAGCTTGATCGCAAAAAGTTAGATGGTAATTTACCAAAAGCCTTTTAGGTGGCTCGAGCATTCACCCAAACCATCAAGGAGTCCGACTGGCGACCAGCTCGAACCCTTGTGTTCTGTGCTTGGGATGCTGAAGAATATGGTATGGTTAAACTACTTAACTAATTTAAAAGCAAGAATCTTGCAGGACTCATTGGATCTACAGAATTTGTGGAAGATTTTGCCAATATATTGAGTGATCGAGCTATTGTCTACTTGAATGTTGACTTAATCTCAGCCAATTCTACTTTGTAACTTTTTTCAAATATTTTTGTTAATAGCACAAATATTTTATCTAAAACAACTTCAGAAATGCAGACACTATTCCATCAATGTACCAAGCAGTGGTAGATGCATCCAAGAAAATCCCAAACCCAATGAAAACTGAAAGGGATGCTGGAAGAAAGACTGTGTATGACACATGGTAAAAAATAAATTTAAAAAAATGTATACCGTTTGGTGTTCCAGACAAAACCTTCGTGAGAATGATTATTAAAATATTAGTATCCACATTTTTAGAATCATTTTAATGTCCCATTCAAAATCTCATGAAGTAAGTTTTTAAAATGTTAAAGAATGCATTTTTAAAAATATTTTGAAGGATACCAACGAAAGCGGTACCACATAAAGAGCTCTTTTGAAACAACTCTAAAATAAATATCATTTTTGTAGGATTCAAAAAGACTCCATCGCAAACACCCTACTTGCCTGACTATCCTCACATGAAAGTGCCTGGTGGAGGCAGGTATGTCCAAACACTTGACAAAAAAAAATTGAACTATGGAATATATTTGTAGTGATCACCAGTCTTTCCTTGTCTACATGGCTATTCCAGTGGTCGACTTCTTGTACACCAACAACAGTGGCACTCAATATCCTCTTTATCATAGCATGTATGAAACTCCCTTTGTCAATGAGCACTTGTTTGATACAGACAACTTTGCGGTTTGATTTATCTAAAAAATTGATTAGTTTTAACCTAGTTTTGTAAAGGTCCACCGAGCTGTGGGTCAATATTGGGCAGAATTGGCTAGATCTTTTGCTGATGCCAACATTCTTCCTTTTAACACAACTATTTTTGCCCAGAAATTATTAGATGGTTATGTCTCGGACTTGAAAAAGCAAATGGACCAACTAAAAAGGGCCGGAAATTCAAGACGCATCTAACCAGTTGAGTAGACTGATCTCTAAGGCTAATGTAATTTAAAATTTCAAAAGTTTTATTCACAAGTTTAGACCAAATATGTTTAGGAGTTTTTGCGGAGAGCGGAAAAGTTTGATGCTATGATATATAAGCAAAATCAAGATGGTTTTGGGTCATTAGAGTCTCGTCGTGTTGTCCCTGGACTGAATCGACGTCTGAAAGCAGTTGACAGATGCTTTCTGAATCCGAGGTATTAATTTTTTGGTTCATAATGTGACCACACTTGTGCTGCCAAAAAAATCGGCGCCTGGCACACCACCAGGCGCTGGTTTCTTAAAAAAATAGCGCCAATGCCAAGGGCGCCGGCGCCTATTTTGTAAAAATTGGCGCCGGCGCCGTGACAGAAAAGATGTCGCCGGGAAGAAAAATGCGAAAAAGTCGGCGCCGGGCGCCGTGTAACTCACATAAAGAAAGTAGCTGTGAATTTTTTTTTTTATTTTTATTTTTCATTACAATTTTACCACTATTTAAACTTATAATATAGAATTTAAAAGGAACGGAGCTGCTTGAGCCATAAAAGCTAAAAAAGCTGAAAGAATCAGTATAAAACATAGTTTATAAACAACTAAAAAAGGCTATTTCTATAATAAAAAAAGATATTAAAAACACTGAAAAAAGAGGCGCCCGACTACACAATTTTCGATTCGAAAAATTGGGCGCCGGTCCAAGGACTTAGGATTTCCGATACAAGGTTTTTATCGGGGTTTCGACTCTATTGCCGTATATCCCCACCTAGGAATTTTTCAAACAGAATTTGACCTTTTTAGCGTATAGAAATTGCCCAAAGGGGTTCGAACACAACTTTGAAAAAAACATAGCGGGATAAATTCACAGTAGAGCCGGACTTCAAGGGTTTCATAGTTCAGATTTTGACTTACATAATTATTGGTGATTCTTATAAAAATCGAGTAAATACTAGGGTCGTCTTAGACCCCGGGCAGTTAATAATCGGGCATATGCCCGGGCATTTTCCAAATTTTCGGGCATCTTCCAAATGTCTCCCATTAATCAATTTTTATTTAACAAACTTTAAATATCATCAATAACATATCAAAATAACCACATTTGGTGTATTTTTTTAACAGTACATCTACAGTCAACGGTTCATTCACAGTTAACAGTATATCTGGCATTCTTTTTTAGCTTTAACTTCTTTTAAAGAAACTTAAGACAGATCGTAGTAAAACCCTTTTTCAGCTAAAATTTATTATTCTAAGGCACATCAGTATACGAAATTTCCTCAGCAATTTGAATAAATTAACAGAAATTCAAATAATACTTGGTTTCCGAGAAATGAATAATGTTGGAGTGTCAATATCTTAAAAAATTACTGACTAACTTCAGATCATATCTCGGAAACCAACAAATGTTATAAATTTCAGTTTTTTATTCAAATTTCTGAAGACATTTTGTATACTTGTATGCCTCAGAATAAAACTTTTAGCTTAAAATGGTACTTTTATTCAAAGGTACCAAAAAATTTACAAAAAATTGCCGCGAACTGTTTTTTGAGCCTTTTGGAGACTACCGAATCTCAAAAATATACAGGAGGAAAATGCCCGAAATTATAGAGTCGGGCATTTCATAAAAAAATGCCCGGACATATGCCCGGGCAATGCTCATTGCCAAACCCTAGTAAATACACATAAAAATGTAATAATAATATAATATAATAATCTGAGTAAGCTTTTCAAACCTGCTGAAATAGGAATTGGATTAAACATGTTTGTTAAGGGAATGAAGGGTGGGCCAGCCAAACGCCATGTTCTTTTCTCCCTGTGTGGCGAAGACACTTATGCAGGAGTAGTGATGGCCGCTGTTTACAACGAGGTACCTACTGAAAATCGTTACGATAAAAAATCAGAGAAATTTAGATAACTAATGTCGAGAATGCTCAAACAGGTGAAGAAAAGGCAAAAGCTGGTAGAAACTTGGCTATTGAAATTTCGATTGTTCAGTATTCTGTTCAGTGTGCCGTCAACACTTTAAACACTTCTATTTAAATTATTTTAGGGGATTAAATTTACGTAAACTTTTTTAGTTATAATTATTTCATTAACTTAAATGTTAAAACTTAATGTTAATTTATTAGTTTTAGTCGGGCAAAGCTTTTTCGTGCTGCAAAAAGACTTTTTATTGGGCAATACTTTTTTTGACCCAGGTTCACTTTTTTTTATCCAGATTCACTTATTTCTCTCCCAGATTTTTTTTGCTAATTAGATTAAAAAATTTCATTTTTTTTGAAATTTTTAACACCATCTTGTAGCCCTACGACTCTAGTTTCTAACAACGTATCATTTATTGCTTATCATCTCTAAAAAATTCAACACAAAAAGGTAAAAGTATGAACCAAATCAGAACAACAATTTGATTCATACTTTTACCTTTTTGTGTTGGTCTTAACTCTGAAATCTTAGTCAAAATTTAAGAGGGGGCGTTTATTAGGCTCCCCTCATACTCCCGCGCAACACGAGTCGCGCAACAAAATTTCATAGGGTTCTACAGGAACAATTTTTATTTTCGGTCGCAGACATCTTATACTCAAAATGACGGCTAGAGTCTAGCAAACATTTTGGTAATATAAATTTTCAATCTGATATAAAAATGTTTTAGGAATAATCACATGTATGTGGCAAATCGGCGTGTTGCGCAAGAAAGTGACGCAACACGCCAATGTGCCACATTCTTGTGATTATTCCTAAAACATTTTATATCAGATTGAAAATTTTTATCACCAAAATGTTTGCTAGATTCTAGCCGTCATTTTGAGTATAAGATGTCTGCAACCGAAAATAAAAATTGTTTCTGTAGAACCTATGAAATTTTGTTGCGCGACTCGTGTTGCGTGGGAGTATGAGGGGAGCATTAAAGGTAATACAGTATGAAAAAACCGACGCGCATGCCTCTATCTACAATAAAAGAACTATTCAATGACACTAAGATCTCCACAAAGTGTCCATAAGAAGTAGGATAAATCGCGTTCCGAACAAAAGTTCAAACAACGTTACACACTGACACATGCCTAACACTCTACAGATATTATACATATTTTGTTAATACGTGCGCTCGTCAATTCGTCTATAGGTCAATCAATCACACTTTGGAAGCCTAGGTAGTTGCTTATTCTCCCAGTGGGGTCCGGCTGGACAACTTGAGTACTGCCTGAAAATTTTTGCGACAAAAAACCGACTTTTCATATACACTAACGTACGGGTTGGCAAGACTTGCGGACAATATTTTGCGGATGCGTGTTTCCGGACGTGATTATTGCGGACAAAGCTTTGCGGATGAGGTTTTGCGCCTCAACTTTTGCGGATCAAATCTTGCGGACGCAAGATTTGCGGACGAACATTGCGGACGAGAACTTGCGGACCAAGATTTGCGGACGAGAATTTGCGAACTTCATATAAGCATCGCCTAAGTCAGAGATTCGACTAACTTAGTTTTAATGATGTCATTTTTCACTCCGGCTTGAGATATCTCCTTTTTTCGGCTCCTTTTCTGCCAAACTTCGGTTTATCCGCAAAAGTCAGTCCCGCAAATGTTCGTCCGCAAATGTTGCATCCGCGAAATTTGGTCCGCAAAGTCTCGTCCGCAAATCTTTGTCCGCAAATTTTCGTCCGCAAATATTGCATCCGCAGAAATTGGTCCGCAAGTGTTGCGTCCGCAAATCTTGGTCCGCAAGTCTTGCCAACCCTAACGTACTCAAGCACTGTTCTAGGCATGATATAAATTATTTGTATGTTCAATCTGAATGATTTCCTTAAAGGAATTTGTCTCCGCCATTCAAAATTTATTCCAGATTTTTCAGCTTGATTTCGAACAAAACAAGACCTAAAGCTTTATTTTAGGTATAGTTTTGTTAGAAACCAAGTTGAAAAATCCGTACAGAAGTTCAATGATGCGGGAAAATTTTTTTGAATTGGCGGGACAAAATTTGTAACAGGTAACATGCCCTTTTATTTTAAGGTCGACTACCTTAAAGTGGGTACTCTTTTTTTCCTAAATAACCCAGGGTATTGAGATTCTAGTTAGTCAAAACAGGATTTCGGTCTCAACAAACCGTTTTCAGCACACGATTTTGGGAAAAATAGCATGTTTTATTCGTTCCTAAGAAATAATAAAAATTTTGTAGACGAATTGACCTCAAAATATGTATAATAATTGTTATTTCTAGTGAAAAATGCTGCGAAGAAGGCATGTGAAGCAAACAATATTTGCAGCAAAAAAAAGTGTTTTGCAACACAAAAAAGCTTTGCGCCGTTTTCGTCTTCTATTTCAATTTTATTTTGTGTCCTTCTTTTACAGTTTGTTACTTGAAGAAATAATAGTTGAAATAAACTTGATATAATAATAATCTTTATAAAAATGTACAGCAGACAAAACAAACCGGACAAGATTTTAGAATTCAGTAATTTTAGGCGAACACATTATCGTTCCCAGAAAGTGTTCCTTTAAATTTAGTAATCAACTTGTTGGCTATATTTCGACTACAAACAATAAACATTTTTGCTTTTTTTATCATCTTGGCCGCACAAAAAATCCGCACAAACGCTTTAGACAAAATGTAAATGGAGATTTGCGGAAGCAAATCTCGGTACCGTCGATTTGTCATGAAGGAAGTGGAACTGATATGCTTTAGTCCCCCTCCCCCATTTTGTCACCAGAAATTAACGATATTTTCTGCTGCTTTGACTGTAGAAAGGTCCACACCACCTTTTTTAATCACACCATTTATGGACACTGAGATTATGGTCAAAACAACAGCAGGGGACCCATGTTGTAATGGAAATGTTGTAATGGGAAATGAATGTATATGATATGGGCCTAATGGGATGGAACAAGCGCTTATGTGGTCCTCAATAACTAATAGCACACAATAATAACAGAGAACGATTTATAGCACAACACGACAATTACACGACCAAACAATAACTGATGAAATAATGGAATTCTATGCAGTCACATAGAATTCCTACGAGACAAAAACGTATTCAATTAATCCTCAACAACATCTCCCTCGCTTAATTTTAACCATAGAATTTTAAGATGACCGCAGTAATGAAAAGCACAGAGGAAAGAGACAAGAACACCAATACATAGAAACACAACAAGACATTTATTTTACTACTTGGACTTAATGGGACCGTTCGCCGTAGTTACTAGGAAACCGGAGACTACATCCGC